>JAXCGZ010009520.1:30000-37500 GCA_037179515.1 Halocaridina rubra
AGAGAGAGAGAGCACTTTTATAAGAGCTTATCAATACATTCTATTAATTCCAAGGAAGAAACAAAATGGTCTTCCCATAAAGACAACATAAAACTCTTCCTAATGGTCTGTTGTAGGGAAGAGAAGAGAGACATTTACCTTGTCACTATATTTTACCCAATTCTCTTCTCTTAAGCTAGACACATCACGACTCTACATATAGAAACCAGATTTATGCTACTAAAGGTTATGGGGTTTCAGAGACGAAAATCTAATTTTGCTTAAGAGTTTATATTGCAGTAGAGTTCTTTGTTTTTAGGACAACAATTATATTAGCTTAGGCTTTGAATATCGTCATCAATTCTACTGAATTATTTCCATTATTTAATAATATTGCGTTATGTTATTTCTCCACATTTTTAGAAGTGTCCTTGTAAAACTATATTTATTACATAGTCATTAATCATGAATATATCTGCAGGTAGAGTATTGCTTGGCAATACAAAAAATGTAAGTTAGGACATTGTAAGAAATAATGTACATTCGAAAGAACTGCAACAATGCAAGTTAAACAAGATGTATTTCACATCTCTTCATCTAAAATGAAAAAAAAATGCAATTATTGCAAGAGGAGGATATGGATACATAGCATTTATGGTCAGTATTTTATCTTTGAAATATATCTGTAGATGCCTGTGTGAACTATTTCTTAAAATTGGCATATCACGTTCAAAGAGAAAGGCTAGGATAGATACTTTTATTATATCATTATGATATCCTAATCTCAATCTACATATCTAGATATCCACCTAAAATAGAATAACAAACGACAACAAATATGGAGAAGCCTCTTTTTCTATAAACAGAAATGCCTCGATGGAGGCAATCTTCAGCCAAAATAAAAAGATAGAACAATTTCATGATGCATTTATTAAATCTAAGTTCCACTCTTCATAAATATGTCTAAGGATGTTGTTAAATTTCCTATCAATATATTATACTTTCACATTAACTCTTCTAAAATTATATATTTTAATTAAATTCCTAGGTATTTTACATTATAAAAGCATGAAAATAAACAAAGGGCTTGATTCCTGTGATATTAATATTGCAAATATCGAAAACACAACAGCTATCGCCTAATACTTGATAAATGTCCAGTAGCTAACTAAGAGTGTTTGCTAAATTGCGAAGTTGTATAAGTTAATCGTAACTGTTAGTGGCCTGACGTTGCATTAATCAACTAGAAAATTAATAATTATGCTAGACAATTGAAACATTTATCAGTCGGCTAGTTCTTGAACTCCTCTAACACCTCCAATAGCTGGAATTAATATAATGATGACATCCCAAATGGATTTAATATGAGTGTTCTTTCGATATATATATATATATATATATATATATATATATATATATATATATATATATATATATATATATATATATATATATATATATAAGATAAAGAACCGTAATGGCATATATAATACACACACACACACACACGCACACACACACACACTATGACCAGCATAGTTTGCAAAGTTATGGAGAAACTACTAAGGAAACATATCTCTCTTCACTTGGAATCCTTCAACTTTTTGTCAGTGAGGCAACATGGCTTCAGAGAAGGTAGATCAACAGTAACAAACTTATTAGAATTTTATGATGAGGTAAGCCAAATCTTACAGGAAAGAGAGGGCTGGGCAGATTGCATATTCCTAGACTTCCAGAAATCGTTTGACACTGTTCCACATGGGAGACTTATTAGGAAGCTGCAATCAATGGCTAGAATAGGTGGAAATGTTTTGGAATGGATAAAAACTTACTTAGAAGGAAGGGAACAGAGGGTTAGAGTAAGACACTCAGTGTCTGAATGGAGAAGAGTTAGTAGTGGAGTTCCACAGGGTTCAGTTTTAGGGCCACTTTTGTTCCTTGTATATGTAAATGACCTACCAGAGTCTGTAAATTCATTCATGAATATGTTTGCAGATGATGCAAAGATTGTGAAGAAAGTAAAAAACGTGAACAATGGTAGAGAACTTCAGGAGGATCTAAATAATCTGCATGAGTGGTCAGAAAAGTGGCTAATGAAATTCAGTACTTCAAAATGTAAGGTAATGAGAATGGGTACAAGTGCAAGAAGGCCCAAGCTTGACTACTCGGTGGCTGGAGTACAACTTCAAGAGACAGAAAATGAGAGAGATCTAGGAGTAAACATACTGGCAGATTTGTCTCCAGAAATACATATAAATGGCATAGTAAGGGCAGCATATGCATTCTTATCAAATGTAAGGGTAGTCTTCAGGCACATGGAAAAGGAAATGTTCAGAAATATTTATGTAACCTATGTGAGGCCAAAACTCGAATATGCAGCCCCCTTTTGGAATCCGCACTTGAAAAAGCACATAGCTAAGCTTGAAAAAGTTCAAAGACATGCCACGAAACTGGTGCCAGAAATACGCAATCTCAGTTATGATGAGAGGCTGAGGGAATTAGACTTACCATCACTCGAAGCTAGAAGAGTGAGGGGGGATATGGTGACAGTCTTTAAATTCCTTCATGGTTATGATAGAGTGGATAGGGATCGATATTTTGATATGGCTGGCTCTAGAACTAGAGGTCATAGTTTGAAGCTTCGTAAGAAAACTTCTTTGCAGGATGTAAGGAAATACTTTTTCAGTGTAAGAGTAGTTGATAATTGGAATTGGCTAAGCGAGGAGGTAGTTCATGCTATCTCAATCCATAGTTTTAAGGACAGGTATGATAAGTAAACACAATTAGGTAATCACAATTAGGTAATCACACACATACACACACACACATATATATATATATATATATATATATATATATATATATATATATATATATATATAATATATATATATATATATATATATATATATATATATATATATATATATATATATATATATATATATATATATATATATATATATATACATATACATATACATATACATATACATATACATATACATATACATATACATATACATATACATATACATATACATATACATATACATATACATATACATATACATATACATATACATATACATATACATATACATATACATATACATATACATATACATATACATATACATATACATATACTATATATCATATACTATATATATATATATATATATATATATATATATATATATATATATATATATATATATATATATATATATATATATATATTATATATATATATAAATATATATATTAATATATATATTAATATATATATTATATATATATATATATATATATATATATATATATATATATATATATATATATATATATATATATATATATATATATATGTCAAGATTATATGCAAACCAACTGTACATGCAAATTATTTCTCTATCATAATTTAAATAGTACTGAGGAAGAAAGCCATAAAACCCTAGTCTTGAATTACTACCTCCTCAAAAAAAGTCAATTCTTTTAATTGTTGACCATCAAAACTTATTCACCTCTTTGGGCATGGCGGCATGTCAGGCACTGGGCATCTCATGAAACCTTTGAATGATTTGCGGCTAAAAGCTACACAAAGAGTCCTATGTCAAGGGAAACAGAATGAAAGTGGGAGCTTTTATTGGTATGGAACCAACGGTCACTCATGCTGCAAAAAATGCTAAGAACCTCCTTTGGTCTTGACTAGGATGTTACTAATAATACCAAGAAATGATAGTAAGGCGGCTGCTGCTACTACTACTACTACTACTACTACTACTACTACTACTACTACTACTACTACAACTACTACTGAATAATATATCCAATAATACTAATAATAATAATAATAATAATGATAATAATAATAATAATAATAATAATAATAATAATAATAATAATAATAATAATAATAATAATAATAATAATGAAATTACTTATACTGAAATTGCACTTACAGACATTAGAACAGTGTTCTCGAATGCTTGAGTTTACTGGAGCTGACAATGGTTTTCCAGTACGACAAGATGACCCGTGGTGGTCGTGGTATCTAACCAATACACATTTCTTAGTTGAGCCAACATATACTAGTTGGCATTTGGGGCAGTTAAAGTGGTAAACTACCATCGAACAAAACGAGTCAGGTAACTTGTCCTTATGGATTACATAATTTTTAAGTTTATGGTTGTTATAAAATAAAATGAATGGTTTAATATGAGGGTAGTATCTGTAAAATATTGTAGTTAATTGCTTTTTTAGGTAATGGTTTAAATTATCATTAAAGTAGGGCAATTTTATATACATCTGCATCTTTTTAGGACCCTCTTTTACAAGTTTGGGGCAGAAAATCTTATTAAGAAAATTTCTAAGATGTTTATAAAATATGTTGGGTGGATATCCATTTGCAACAAAGAAACCAAGTAATAAATCTATTTCATTGTGAAAATTAATATAAGTGGAAGATAATCTATATGCTCTATATAACAATGTAAAAAAGGAATTATGTTTAAAATTTTCGTAACAACAGCTTATGAAATTTACGCCAAGTCCAGAAAATGATGGTTTTCTGTAAATACTTATATCTAATTTGTTATTTTGTCTCATAATTAGCATATCTAGAAACGAGATTTTATTATCATTCTCTATCTCCATTGTAAACTTTATTTTATTGTGTTTGTCGTTCATATAGTTAAAAAACATTTGGGCAGGTTCCTGTTTTCTAAAGATCACAAACGTATCATCAACGTATCTTTTATAAAAAGTAGGTTTGAACTCTTCAGGACAATCATTTAACCAGGATGTTTCATGAAAACAAAAATATGTTAGATAATGTAGCAGATAATGGACATCCCATTGCCAATCCGTTAGTTTGTTTGTAGTAAGTGTCGTTGAACAAGAAGTATGAGTCTCCCACGGCTAAATTCAGCATTTTCTTGAACAACAAACGGTCCATGCCCCGAAAACTATTATCGTTCTCATACATCATATTGGTAGCGACGTCTACAGCTTCATTAACAGGTACATTAGTGTAGAGACACGTGATGTCAAGGCTAACAATGAATGCATTGTCATCTAATCTTAAGTCTTTTACGTCATTGAAAAATTCAAATGAATTCGACAATGAGCAATTGTTTACAGTGAGATGTTCTAGATGACGTACGAGAAATTATAATTAAAAGTCTTGAATGATGAGAGTACAGGACGGAGGGGCATATTCACTTTGTGCAGTTTTGGTAATCCATACATAATTCCTGGATTGGAGCCTGATGCATATATTGATTTGTATTCCTAATCTGATATGCATTTCTTTTGATATATTTGTTTTAAAAACCTGTTAAGTTTATCCTCCAGTAACAAATTATTTTTCATTGCATGTACATTAGTGATTCACTCAAATGTTGCATTACCATTCAAAATTTCACCCATCTTATTAAAATAGTGCTCCTTGTTTAAAATAACCACTCCTCTGCCTTTATCTGGTTTGCAAATTATAATATTTTTGTCTTGTCTAAGTCGCTTGAGTAACATAAAATCAGATTTGCTAAACAAGCTATTTCTTTCATCTGTATTATTTCGGGATTTATTTAAAATATCATTGTGCAGGGCTTTTATACTGGCAGTTACTTCTTCAAATGTATAGTTTCTCCAATAGGTTGTGGTTTCAATCTATCTAATAGCATCTCAGAAAAGACTGTTACCTCAAATTTAGATCTTTTGGCTGGAAGACAATGATCTAAACCCAAAGAGAGGAACCACTACTCACGTTTACTAAATGACTTATTAGAGAAATTATGAATTACATTATTTGGACATACACTGGGAGGATTATAAAACGCACTCAAACGATATAATTTATACACATGAGTAGTAGAGGTACAGCATTTGAAAGTATCCACATTTTTATGAATAAAATATAGCACATGATTTAGATCTATAAATGATAGAACACTTTTGACATCATTATAAGCTTGCATAAGATAGTCTTTTCTGCATTCAACTCGTTTTCGTTTAAATTATATAACAACCATAAACTTAAAAATTATGTAATCCATAAGGACAAGTTACCTGACTCGTTTTGTTTGATGGTAGTTTACCAATTTAACTGCCCCAAATGCCAACTAGTATATGTTGGCTCAACTAAGAAATGTGTATTGGTTAGATACCACGACCACCACGGGTCATCTTGTCGTACTGGAAAACCATTGTCAGCTCCAGTAAACTCAAGCATTCGAGAACACTGTTCTAATGTCTGTAAGTGCAATTTCAGTATAAGTAATTTCAAAATTATATACAGAGGAAAAAGCGAAAATGAAATCAGGATAGCAGAGTCTTTATTTATTTCAAAATCTAATCCTAAGTTAAACAAAGATATCTCATGTTGCCCTCTCAGAATTTTGTAAAACAAATTTTATTAGTGTGAAAGTGTTTCTTTTTAATTCTACATACATTTAGATATATGTAAATTTCATTAATTTGTGTGAATGTCCTATATATATATATATATATATATATATATATATATATATATATATATATATATATATATATATATATATATATATATATATATATATATATATATATATATATATATATATATATATATATATATATATATATATATATATATATATATATATATATATATATTACTTTTTACAACTATAATTGTGTTTAACTAGAGTAACTGCTCAAGTATAATGTGTGCCCAAAATTTGTGCGCTTTAAATTGTATAAAAGAGTGCTTGAGAAAAGTGATTTTTACAAGGAGTGGCAACAGTATCTTCTCGAAAAAGAGCTACAATATAAACGAAAACAAGTTGAATGCAGAAAAGACTATCTTATGCAAGCTTATAATGATGTCAAAAGTGTTCTATCATTTATAGATCTAAATCATGTGCTATATTTTATTCATAAAAATGTGGATACTTTCAAATGCTGTACCTCTACTACTCATGTGTATAAATTATATCGTTTGAGTGCGTTTTATAATCCTCCCAGTGTATGTCCAAATAATGTAATTCATAATTTCTCTAATAAGTCATTTAGTAAACGTGAGCAGTGGTTACTCTCTTTGGGTTTAGATCATTGTCTTCCAGCCAAAAGATCTAATTATGAGTTAACAGTCTTTTCTAAGATATTATTAGATAGATTGAAACCACAACCTATTGGAGAAAACTATACCTTTGAAGAAGTAACTGCCAGTATAAAAGCCCTGCACAATGACATTTTAAATAAATCCCGAAATAATACAGATGCAAGAAATAGCTTGTTTAGCAAATCTGATATTATGTTACTCAAGCGACTTAGACAAGACATGGGTGAAATTTTGAATGATAATGCAACATTTGAGAGAATCACTAATGTAAATGCAATGAAAAATAATTTGTTACTGGAGGATAAACTTAACAGGTTTTAAAAACAAATATATTAAAAGAAATGCATATCAGATGAGGAATACAGATCAATATATCAGGCTCCAATCCAGGAATTATGCATGGATTACCAAAACTG
>JAXCGZ010009520.1:42500-55000 GCA_037179515.1 Halocaridina rubra
TGTACAATTGAGAATACGCAATAGCTTCATTGTGCCCATTATGTGTGTGTGTGTTGTGTGTGTGTGTGTGTGTGTGTGTGTGTGTGAGAGAGAGAGAGAGAGAGAGAGAGAGAGAGAGAGAGAGAGAGAGAGAGAGAGAGAGAGAGAGAGAGAGAGAGAGAGAGAGAGAGAGAGAGAGAGAGAGAGAGAGAGAGAGAGAGAGAGAGAGAGAGAGAGAGAGAGAGGCTTCACTGCAAATAGCGAACTACGAGAATAAGGCTGCTAAACAGACATGAACAACAACAATGAGTATAAGACTGTGAAAAGCTATTAATGGCATCTAATCTTCTATACGATTCATCGCGATAAATAAATGAAATATATATTTCATTGACTATTTCATGAGATTTGACAGAATGGTGTAATGTTTATCGCTTTCCGTGTCTAAAATACAAATTCATTTATACATAGTAAATGGAAATATGAATTAATGAACGATGGAAAGTTGTTCTCATGAGAAAAAACCATCACCATACAAAGAAAATATTATTACAAACCTAATATTTGTATATCAGTTTCGGAAACCAAATTGCCTAATTCTGGTTCAGTATCAAGTTACTTTTTGAATAGAGAAAAAGGACGGGAAAGGCACAGCGATTGCTAGCTCTGACTGGAGCAGCAGAATTTTATCTGTCGTGGTAACTCAATCAGTGTGGGGGCATGGTTCAGCAGCTTAGAAAGGAAATTCCTGTGCTCTTAGGGTCTAAAATGCTTTCTGTGGATAATAATACTGTTAAGATTACGATTTTATTGTATGATTTCAGTGTGTGTGGTGTGTGTGTGTGTGTGTGTGTGTGTGTGTGTGTGTGTGTGTGTGTGTGTGTGTGTGTGTGTGTGTGTGTGTGTGTGTGTGTGTGTAATAAACACATACCGAATGTGAAAAAATGAATAATATTTACCCCAACTTGGGACTTGAACCTAGGACACAAAATTATTGTCCCAAGGCGCTACCAATTACACTACAGAAGGTTAAAAGGGAAAAGGCATTAAAGCTTTATCTGCTATGCTGAGAATGAACGCATTCTATTAGATTGCCACTCTGTTCATATTACAGTTTCCCCCAACCTCACTCGTGGCTTCGTTTTTGCATTTAATTCGGGGTAAAAATGATTCATGTTTTCACATATGGAAATGTGCTTATTTAATTACTGTTGGTCCCAAAGGATATTGAGATATGAATTAAATGCGAAAACAAAGCCACGAGTGAGGTTGGAGGAAACTGTAATATGAACAGCATAGCATTCAGATAGAATGCGTTCATTCACAGTATAGCAGATAAAGCTGTAATGTTTGTTTCCCTTTTAACCTTCTATGGTGTAGTTGGTAGCGCCTTGGCATAGTAATTGTGTCCTAGGTTCAAATCCCGCTTAGACTAGAAATAATTCATGTTTTCACATACGGTAATGTGCTTATTTAATTATTGTTGGTCACAAATGAGATTGAGATTTGCATTAAATGCGAAAACGAAGCCACAAGTGAGATTAGAGGAAACTGTAATATGAACAGAGTGACATTCAGACAGAATGCGTTCATTCTTAGTATAGAAGATAAAGCTATAAGGTTTGTTTCCCTTTTAACATTTTGAGGTGTGATTGGTAGTGCCTTAGCACGGTAATTATGTGTCCCAGGTTCAAATCCCGATCAGGGTAATATATATATATATATATATATATATATATATATATATATATATATATATATATATATATATATTATATATATATATATATATATATATATATATATACAGAGTGAAACCGCCCCATTAACAATACTATAATTCACGAAAAAAAAAAAATTAGACTATGAGAAGACTCAAAATACGCGCTGAAAAACAGAATCATGCCACCAACCAACCGAGCCGCTACAGCACATAAAGAACAGCATAGTATTACCCTACCAGATCAAGGGAATATTTACCTTTAAGTCGTGAACACTAGTATTGTTAATATCACTGTTTCTGTATGCGTACATATTCTTAAATTCCATTATGTAACTGTGATAAGTTGATATAATAAGACTTAAGGTAAAGTGCATGCTTGATCTGACTAGCTCATATTAAGCAGATTTTTATCTGCTGTACTTGGTCAGTAGGTATGGTGGCATGATTCTGTAGCGACGAAAGTTCAAGTCCAAGGAGGGTCTAAATAGTTTTTCGTGAAAAATAGAACTATATATATATATATATATATATATAATATATATATATATATATATATATATATATATATATATATATATATATATATATATATATATGTAGTCTCCGTGGCAAAATGGTAGCGTCTGCGATTCTGAAGCGGCAGGTCGAGGGTTCGCGCCCCGTCACGGACTGAGGTTAGTAAGGGCATACACTCAGGGTAACGATTACATCTGCCAAAACAAGTCCTTCGTAAGAAGGCAACCGTCCTAGCCCTTAGTAAAAAAGGGAGTTCGTGACGTAAAACCGAATCATATATATATATATATATATATATATATATATATATATATATATATATATATATATATATATATATATATATATATATATATATATATATATATATATATATATATATATATATATATATGTATATGTATATATATATATATATATATATATATATATATATATATATATATATATATATATATATATATATATATATATATATATATATATATATATATATATATATATATATATATATATATATATATATATATATATATATATATATATATATATATATATATATATATATATATATATATATATATATCTACCTTGGCTGTTTCCCCCTTTAATTGGGGGTATCCGACATCAAAGAAAGAAATCAATAAGGGGATTAGTTTGCTCTATGGGCAATGACGAGGGAGCTAGCGATCGTTCAGATGGCACTGCTGGAGTGCCACAGCCCATCCTCCCGGCTCTTCCACAACCTGTGTCGCTTCACAACTGCCAACTCCTCCTACTGCCCTTACCACAGGGCTACCTCTGTAAGATGCAGCCCCATGGTAACAGCAGATGCCCATTGGAGCTGCGTCACAATCGCGAGCCACTCATTCCTATTCCTACCACGCTCGCTTGCTTCCCTCACATCCATCCTCCTATCATTCAGGGCTCTCCTTACTCCATCCACCCATCCAGCCCTAGGCCTCCCTCTAGCATTTCTCCCATCAACTCTCGCATTCATCACCTTTTTCAGCAGTCTTTCATCATCCATCCTTTCCACATGGCCAAACCATCTCAGAACATTCATATCTACTCTGGCTGCAATTTCTCTCCTCACACCCATTCTTGCTCTCACCACTTCATTCCTAACCCTATCCAACCGAGATACACCAATCATACTCCTCAGGCATTTCATCTCAAACACATTTAGAGTCCGTCTCTCACTTACTTTCATACCCCATAACTCTGATCCATACATCACAGTAGGTACAACCACTTTTTCATACAAAACTTTCTTAATATTCATTTCCAACCCTCTATTCTTCATCACTCCTTTCGACGCACCCAACACTTTACAACCCTCATTCACTCTGTGACACACATCAGCTTCCACTCCACCATTTGCAGCTATAACCGAGCCAAAATACTTAAACTGATTAACTTCCTCAAGTGTCTCTCCATTCAACATAACATTCAATCCAGCACCAACCTCATTTTTTGTACACCTCATAACCTTACTTTTTCCCACATTCACTCGCAACTTCCTTCTCTTACACACCCCTCCAAATTCTGACACTAACTGACACAGCTTTTCCTCTGAATCTGCTACCACCACAGTATTATCTGCAAACAGCAACTGATTCAGCTCCCACTCGTTATCATCCCCATCTACCATTCTCAAACCTCGACAACCTACTCGCTCGTTCACCTCTCTTACAACTCCATCAGTATACAAATTGAACAGCCATGGTGACATCACACATCCCTGTCTCAGTCCCACACTCACTGGAGATCACTTACTCACTTCATTCCCTACCCTAACACAAGCTCTACTCCCTTCATACAAACTTTTCACTGCATGCAACAATTTACCATTAATTCCATATAATCTCAAAACATTCTACATTGCCTCTCTATCAACTCTATCATATGCTTTCTTCAGATCCAAAAATGCAAAATATACATAATTACTCTTTGCTAAATATTTCTCACATAACTGCCTAACTATAAAAATCTGATCTATGCAACCTCTACTTCTCCTAAAACCACTCTGCACTGCCGCGATCACATTTTCTGTCTTATCCCTAATCCTATTAACTAGTATCCTACCATACACTTTTCCTACCACACTCAACAAACTTATACCTCTAAAATTACTGCATTCATACATATTTCCCTTACCTTTGTATGGGGGCACTATACAAGCATTCACCCATTCCACTGGCAGCATTGACAACATAAAGCATATATTAAAACACTCTCACTAACCATTCCAATGCAGTCACACCCCCTTCTTTCAACATTCCACGCTCACACCATCCATTCCAGGTGCTTTACCTGCTTTCGTATCATAAAATGCCCTTCTCACCTCCTCTCTTGTAATCTCTCTCTCATTTTCATCTCCCTTTACTGGCACTTGAACACCCCCCACTGCCACTATAGTTGCCTCTCTATCTTCCTCAACATTCAGCAAGCACTCAAAATATTCTTCCCAACTTTTCCTTGCATCGTTCCCTCTTAACATCTGTCCATTCACATCTTTCACTGTCTCTTCCATCCTCGATCCACCCTTCCTTACTCTCTTCACTTCTTTCCAAAACCTCTTTTTATTCTCCTCATATGACCTACTAAAATCCTGTCCCCACCTAACAATTGCCAACCACTTCTCTTCCTCTACCTTTTGCTTGGTTTCCACATTTTTCTTATTGTATCTTTCATACTTCTCCCTACTTTTACACTGCAGCCATTCCTCAAAAGCCCTCTTTTTCTCTTCCACCTTCATTTTCACCCCTTCATTCCACCACTCGCTGCCCCTCCTCATGCCACCTCCAACAAACCTCTTTCCACACACATCACTTGCAAGTCCCACAAAACCTCCTTTCATCAACCCCCATTCCTCCTCTAACTCCCCAACTTCTCTTTCTTTTACCCTTTCATATGCTACTCTCAACCTGTCCTGATATTCCTGTCTCTTCTCTGGCTTTTTCAACTCTTCCATATTCACAATTGCCCTTCTACATCTCCCCACTCTATTTCCCCACTCTTTTGCTACTACCACTTTTGCTTCAACCAAAAATTGATGAGACATCCCAGAAGCCACACCCCTAAATGCATGCACATCTTTCACTCTACCAATCATGCTCTTTGCTACAAACACATAATCCATCAATGCTCTTTCTTTCACTCTTCCATTTGCCACTCTCATCCATGTATACTTATTAATTAACTACTTCTTGAAAAAACTATTACCAATCACCAACTCTTGCACCACACACATATCTAACAATCTCTCGCCACTCTCATTCATACCTGGTACTCCATACTAATATATATATATATATATATATATATATATATATATATATATATATATATATATATATATATATATATATATATATATATATATATATATATATATATATATATATACTATTTATATATATTATATAGTACACACACACACACACACACACACACACACATATATATATATATATATATATATATATATATACTATTTATATATATTATATAATACACACACACACACACACAGTAGAAAATACAGTAGAAAATACCCCATCCCCTCAGATTGCAGTGATAGAAGCTCAAGGGCCGGTATTAGAGAACATCAACCTTACAGCCACAGAGGTATGCAAAGCGCTGATGGATTTGGATGTTCATAAAGCTACAGGTCCCGATGACATATCCCCTCATGTGCTTAAAAAATGCGCAAACACAATATCAGTGGCACTAAGTATCATATTTAAGGAGTCACTGGAGTCGGGGGAGATTCCAAGATGCTGGAAACAAGCAAATGTGATACCTATCTTCAAAAAGGGAAGGAGGGATACGGCTCTGAACTATAGACCAGTTTCCTTGACCAGCATAGTTTGCAAAGTTATGGAGAAACTACTAAGGAAACATATCTCTCTTCACTTGGAATCCTTCAACTTTTTGTCAGTGAGGCAACATGGCTTCAGAGAAGGTAGATCAACAGTTACAAATTTATTAGAATTTTATGATGAGGTAAGCCAAATCTTACAGGAAAGAGAGGGCTGGGCAGATTGCATATTCCTAGACTTCCAGAAAGTGTTTGACACTGTTCCACATGGGAGACTTATTAGGAAGCTGCAATCAATGGCTAGAATAGGTGGAAATGTTTTGGAATGGATAAAAACTTACTTAGAAGGAAGGGAACAGAGGGTTAGAGTAAGACACTCAGTGTCTGAATGGAGAAGAGTTAGTAGTGGAGTTCCACAGGGTTCAGTTTTAGGGCCACTTTTGTTCCTTGTATATGTAAATGACCTACCAGGGTCTGTAAATTCATTCATGAATATGTTTGCAGATGATGCAAAGATTGTGAAGAAAGTAAAAAACGAGAATAATGGTAGAGAACTTCAGGAGGATCTAAATAATCTGCAAGAGTGGTCAGAAAAGTGGCTAATGAAATTCAATACTTCAAAATGTAAGGTAATGAGAATGGGTACAAGTGCAAGAAGGCCCAAGCTTGACTACTCGGTGGCTGGAGTACAACTTCAAGAGACAGAAAATGAGAGAGATCTAGGAGTAAACATACTGGCAGATTTGTCTCCAGAAATACATATAAATGGCATAGTAAGGGCAGCATATGCATTCTTATCAAATGTAAGGGTAGCCTTCAGGCACATGGACAAGGAAATGTTCAGAAATATTTATGTAACCTATGTGAGGCCAAAACTCGAATATGCAGCCCCCTTTTGGAATCCGCTCTTGAAAAAGCACATAGCTAAGCTTGAAAAAGTTCAAAGACATGCCACGAAACTGGTGCCAGAAATACGCAATCTCAGTTATGATGAGAGGCTGAGGGAATTAGACTTACCATCACTCGAAGCTAGAAGAGTGAGGGGGGATATGGTGACAGTCTTTAAATTCCTTCATGGTTATGATAGAGTGGATAGGGATCGATATTTCGATATGGCTGGCTCTAGAACTAGAGGTCATAGTTTGAAGCTTCGTAAGAAAACTTCTTTGCAGGATGTAAGGAAATACTTTTTCAGTGTAAGAGTAGTTGATAATTGGAATTGGCTAAGCGAGGAGGTAGTTAATGCTATCTCAATCCATAGTTTTAAGGACAGGTATGATAAGTATCACTAAGTACAAAATGGAACCGATCAGGAGACGGGAAGATACGAGCTTTGGGCTCTTTCCCGTAAACACAATTAGGTAATCACAATTAGGTAATCACATATATATATATATATATATATTATATATATATATATATATATATATATATATATATATATATATATATATATATATATATATATATATATATATATCAAACACATCAACATAAGTGAGTACATAAAACGTATTTTACCCATGGTCGGAAATTAAAGGTTTAAGAAACTAACACCCTCACAAGTACATTGTTAGGTCATGAATTCATTTGAATGAATGGTTTATTCATTTTATTATTGCATCCAAATCTCATACGTGGCTCGTTCTCACTGTTTATGTGTCTAATGCTCGATTCCCGGGCAGGGGCAAAATATGTCTCATACTTTAAATATATTTATATGTGTATTTGATCGTTATTGAAGAAAATATACCATTGACTTTGAACTAAATGAAAAAAGAGCTATGGTGAGGTTGGGAAGCAATAAATGAATAAAAAAATCACCAGAGTGAGGTCACTCCCTAGCTTAGCAGTTAACTGAGAGGCATAATTCTTCCTTTAAACCTCCCGTGGTGTAATTTGTGGCACCTTGGCATATGGATCATGTGTATTAGGTTCTATCCTACGCCAAGGAAAAAATGTTTCAAAATATATATATATATATATATATATATATATATATATATATATATATATATATATATATATATATATATATATATATATATATATATATATATAAATATATATATATATATATATATATATATATATATACTCTACACAAGTTTCAAAATACTTTGCCTATAATATTCCTTCTGAAGATTGTTAATGGGAGAAGTTTCTCCAATCGGGGTAACAAGTCTCTTCTCCAGAAACGATTCCTGGCAAAACCATCTTTTAAACCCGGTGATATAAGATTTCGAAGGCTGCAAGCGTCCATCGTTAGACTTGCTTAAATTACACTGGTGAAAAAAATTACCATGAGGAAAGACGAAGGTTCGGAAAGCTTTTTCCAAAAGAACCAGAATATCATTTTCCAAGAGTAAGTCCTTAGAAACCAGTCTTTAAGTCTTTGTCTCTCTCTCTCTCTCTCTCTCTCTCTCTCTCTCTCTCTCTCTCTCTCTCTCTCTCTCTCTCTCTCTATATATATATATATATATATATATATATATATATATATATATATATATATATATATATAGAGAGAGAGAGAGAGAGAGAGAGAGAGAGAGAGAGAGAGAGAGAGAGAGAGAGAGAGAGAGAGAGAGAGAGAGAGAGAGAGAGAGAGAGAGAGAGAGAGAGAGAGAGAGAGAGAGAGAGAGAGAGAGAGAGAGACTATTAGAAATTGATTTATAAAGAAAAACATTCTGACTACAAGATAGAGGCAAAGATTCAGATATATATTTATAAGTCGAGGATGACAGCAGTTTGCCAGCTCGTTTACTTTCCTCTTCGGTAAAAAGGATACTGAACACGTTTTCGTTCTACTCTTTCCTCTTCTGTCAATTGCTTTCGGAATTTTTTTTAACTCTCTCTCTCTCTCTCTCTCCTCTCTCTCTCTCTCTCTCTCTCTCTCTCTCTCTCTCTCTCTCTCTCTCTCTCTCTCTCTCTCTCTCTCTCTCTCTCTCTCTCTCTCTCTCTCACTCTCGAAATTTTTTCAGGTCTTAAACTTATTTTTTTCTGACTCCATAAAATTTCCTTAGTAATTATATTCACATATAATTGCAATATACTTTCTTTCCAAGACTCCTGCAAGTTGAACCATCAGTAAACACACACATACACACGCGCGCGCACACACACACACACACACACACACACACACACACACACACACACACACACACACACACACACACACACACACACACACACACACACACACACACACCACACACACACACCACACACACACACACACACACACACACACACACACACACACACACACACACACACACACACACACACACACACACACCCTATATATATATATATATATATATATATATATATATATATATATATATATATATATATATGATAAAGAGGACTGGAGTCCAGTCGTAATATATAGTACATCTTAGCTTCTTTTTGTGTTTTATTTATGGCCCTCTTTTGCTTCATATTGTGCTGCGATATAACTGTTTATTTTGCAAATATATATATGTGTGTGTGTGTGTGTGTGTGTGTGTGTGTGTGTGTGTGTGTGTGTGTGTGTGTGTATGTGTGTGTGTGTGTGTGTGTGTGTGTGTGTGTGTGTGTGTGTTTGTGTGTGTGTGTGTGTGTGTGTGTGTGTGTGTGTGTGTGTGTGTGTGTGTGTGTGTGTGTGTGTGTAAAGTAATAATATTATCTTATTCTAATCTCGAATTCTCTGCCAGACTTATAAACAATATAAGATAGAGTTTCAAAATATAAATGAAAAATATCCTCTAATAATCCAATGAAGCAAAACCTTAAAAAAAAAAACATTAATTAGATACTGTAACCTCTAATATTTTTCATTTTGCGTGTCAAAGACTAATGAAAATACCGATGGAAATGCAGTTCAGGAAAACGAGTGTATTATCACCTCATAAGTGGTAAAGGATTAATACTTTTGTTCGTAGTCATGCAACATCCACCTCCCTTGACCATTTATAAAAGTTTTATTCTATACATGGCTTGGTCTTTTCACCAGTTATTGATAGCCAGACTAACTTTATTTAATCTTTCTAAATATTTTTTGTTTTAGCAATCCGGAAGCATTAATGATATTTCATATTTTAAATACGAAATGAAACTTCAAGCAAATATTATACAGCATGAATGCAAGAGAAATTTATTTTTATTCATGCATATGACCATATTCAATCTGCTACATAAAAGAATGTAGTATTACTTTCAAATATGCTGTAAATATTGATCTATCCACTGTCATTCATAATATTTAAAATTGTAAGTATCAAAAAACACAACAAATGTAATACGAAATACAGATAAAACGACAATTTTCGAACTGCCCCATATGAATGTGCATTTATATATCATCTAGAATTCAAAACTATTTATCAGTGATGGGAATATATAAACCACTGTCTTCATTTGTCGCACATATTACTCGTATGAACGATAATGAAAGTTATGTAATGATGCCTAAAGCTTCAATAGTAATGGGCGTCTCAATAAAATAAATCTTGGAATATATCTAGTTTTGAATTTATCTCTGGAACAATCAACTATTTAAATACAATAGCTATTGATACCCTATTCATCTAATTTCATGTTAATAATATATATTTATCAGCACAGTAATGTACGGAGAGAAAATAACCATGACCCAAGTACTCCTTTGATATACAGAGCAACTACAGGTATCAAAATTCCCTCTTAAGATAATTAACTTGCATATTTTAACATCCAACATAAATTATGATGGATTCAGTTGCTCATATCAAAGGGGAATTAATCATGAGATAATATAATTTGGATCAATCGCTAATGTGCAAAACAGTTTTTATTCATATTTCATATACTGTCTATGACGCCCTTGTCCAATTCCTAGGAAATGTGGAAAATATAAATCTATCACCAGCATTACGGGAAGAAAACACATATTCACCTACATACTACATTATATTAAGTCTCTTATGAAGATGGGAACATTCTTTTGCCAAACCCCAGGGAATATAATAATAATAATAATAATAATAATAATAATAATAATAATAATAATAATAATAATAATAATAATAATAATAATAATAATAATAATAATAATAATAATGATAATAATAATAATAATAATAATAATAATAATAATAATTATTATTATTATTATTATTATTATTATTATACGTACATAATACACATGCATATATTACATACATAAAAGGATACTTATAGTTTCATTTGTATTTTCGGATAATTCATATCTAAACATTCCTTAAGGAATCCATATTTCTATATAGTTCGTAAGAAGAGCAATCAAAGCTAAAATCCCCAATTCATTCCTCGCTACATAAATTATCTACTAAATATAAAACTGCATTATCATTTAAACATTTAATATTCATTCATTTTTTTCGGATGAAAGATTTCAGCATAGAGATGCATCTTAAAAGATAAATTTGCAATGTGCACTATTAAGACCTCTCTCTCTCATGCCCAAGTGTCTAGCACAGAGACCATACTATATTGTGTTTTTCTGTCCATAATCTGAGATCTAAACTTAATGGATAGGAAATTACATAAGCATCGGGACTTTCTAACTTGGTTTTCCATTGCTTAAAGCGAAATAAAGATTTTTTGTATTTTTAAGAAATCTTACCTGACATATGAAAATTAAGTGATAATAAGAAACTATTAGTAAAGACACCGCCAACTGTTTTTTTAAGTTATGAAATATAGTTTTTCTTACGAAGTTTAATTTAGGACTATGATACTACTGTGATTCATTTGGACTTGCAAAAATAAGTCATTAATATCATGAAGAAATCTATGACAATTTTTCCAAAAGGCAACTTATAAATGACTATTGAATACATATAGAAAATTTTGTTTCCGATAAAACAGACATTAAAAGATATAAACAAAAATAATGATGGGAGTACGTTTTTACACAATGCAAAAATTCTAAATTCCAGGTATGCAAACAGGTCAAACTGCTAAAATATCTCCAAGGAGAGTTCATTCGGCTCTCGTAGGTGAGAAATCCATTGCTATATATTTACCAATTCCATTCAGTTCTAAGCTCAATGCTAGGAAGATTTATTTCTCTCTCTCTCTCTCTCTCTCTCTCTCTCTCTCTCTCTCTCTCTCTCTCTCTCTCTCTCTCTCTCTCTCTCTCTCTCTCTCTCTCTCTCTCTCTCTCTCTCTCTCTCTCTCTCTCTCTCTCTATATATATATATATATATATATATATATATATATATATATATATATATATATATATATATATATATATATATAGACACACCCGCAAACACACAAACGCATTTCCATCTCACATTCTCAAAATCTCACTTCTCATCTAATCTTTATTTTTTACTGCTGAGCATTCAGCATTTTCTTTTGTTTCTTTCCTGTCTCTTACTACGGTTTAATATTACTTGCGCTAAAGCCCATTAATACGCTTCTAACAATGAATGGTTT
>JAXCGZ010009520.1:60000-67500 GCA_037179515.1 Halocaridina rubra
TAAGATCATGAGGTGTACAAGAAATGAGGATGGTGTTGGATTGAATGTTACGTTGGAGAGACACTTGTGGAAGCTGATCAGTTTAAGTATTTAGGGTCGGTTATAGCTGCAAATGGAGGAGTGGAAGCAGATGTGTGTCACAGAGTGAATGAAGGATGTAAAGTGTTGGGTGGGTTGAAAGAAGTGATGAAGAATAGAGGGTTGGAAATGAATGTTAAGAAAGTTTTGTATGAGAAAGAGGTTGTGCCAACTGTGATGTATGGATCAGAGTTATGGGGTATGAGAGTAAGTGAGAGACGGAAACTAAATGAGTTTGAGATGAAATGCCTGAGGAGTATGACTGTTGTATCTCGGTTGGATAGGGTTAGGAATGAAGTAGTGAGAGCGAGAACGGGTATGAGGAGAGAAATTGCAGCCAGAGTAGATATGAATGTTCTGAGATGGTTTGGCCATTTGGAAAGAAAGGATGATGAAAGACTGCTGAAAAAGGTGATGAATGCGATAGTTGATGGGAGAAATGCTAGAGGGAGGACTAGGTTTGGGTGGATGGATGGAGTAAGGAAAGCCCTGAATGATAGGAGGATGGATGTGAGGAAGCAAGTGAGCATGCTAGGAACAGGAATGAGTGGCGAGCGATTGTGACGCAGCTCTGATGGGCATCTGCTGTTACCACGGGGCGCATCTTATAGAGGTAGCCCTGTGGTGGGGGCAGTAGGGGAGTAGGCAGTTATGAAGCGACACAGGTAGTGGAAGAGCCGGGAGGATGGGCTATGGCATTCCAGCAGTGCCATCTGAACGGTCGCTAGTTCCCTTGTCATTGCCCATAGAGCAAAGTATTCCACTTATTGTTTTTTTTTTTATGTCGGCTACCCCCCAATTAAAGGGGGAAACAGCCAAGGTAGATAGATAGAAAAAAAAAAGAAAAATATATATATATATATATATATATATATATATATATATATATATATATATATATATATATATATATATATATATAAAACCTGTAATCGCTAAGATAACTTTTTGGATACTGTTTTCCCTTCATGTTCAAAATCATCACACATGCACAAGTGCGCGCGTGCGTGAAGGCTTGCACGCACACACATGTATATTTTACAAAACATATTAATAGGAATACATCCAAATGATGCAGCTTCACTGTACTTCAAGTTGAATAAGAAAAAGGTTTTAGAATATTCAGTGCAAGATTTCGTAACCTCACCAAATTTTGCTTGCAAGTACTTTCAAAATAAAACTTTTTATCTGTTAAGCAAAGCAACAAGTTTTTCAAGTTTTCTTGCAAGTTAAGTTTCCTGGCATCATATTGTCAATTTCTTACAAAGAAATTAATATCAACAATAAAATCGATAACGAATACACCGAAGATCATCATCATCACCATCCTCTTCGTAAGTAAAACAACTGTACAATAAAATAATGCAACTATAATAAGACACCTAAACATATTCATGCTGAACTCCCTAAGGTATATCACACAACAGCTCTCCGGCAGAACCATTTTGCTCACTGGTGCAACAGCACTTCAACAAACTTCAGGTACAATAATGAAAAAAGTCCAATTAGATTTCAAACAAAAAATATAAAATACAAGTAAAACAGGTGCAAAAACAACACTTGTAATATCGAGGAAAACATACCAGCAAGAGTTAGCAGTAAACAGAATACTCATAATCATGCAAATATTCATATTTATAATGATATCATATCCCTGTACAAGTATGGGAGAATCCTCGAGGAGTATTGAAAACATGCTATTTATGACGCTGTAAATAAGGAATTTGCCAAGGAAATAAATGTACCAGAGTTAAGGTAAAAATGCAGATATAAAACTGGGAACTTTACAGTCTTGAATCATCATTGCAATAGGCATAATATATATGCTTTTGAATACATAAAATATTCACATATGCAAGGTTCAAATGACATCCAAAAGGCTGGCGTATTGCATCTCAGACAATCTGTTTACATAATAACCGCCTGTCTCATTCCTTTTCCGTGTCTGAAACTTCCTTCAAACAAATGTCTTTAATGAATAGTTTTCCTTGGTTCAAGAGAGACACAATCACACAGAAATTTTACATACATTATTTGTTTGACACCTTCATTTTTTGAAACATCAACATAGTGTAGTTAAATTTCAGCACTGCGTCATAAAAAAATATGACACCCGTATATAATAACAGTGTGACTGCATAACCTGTTATATAAGTACTTATAAACACTAACCAGAAATAGCTTGGTATCGCTTAGAATTTCAAAATATGCATGACCGTCAAAATTTTTACATTATATGGAATCTCTTCACCTTAGTGACATGGTGGTAATTAGAAAAACATGGTGGTGACTTCATGTGGAAGTCCTTGTAACCACAGCAGGTTCATTAAGTACACCATTATATTGAAGGTAGTGAAGCAATATCTATACATGAGCTAAGAGTTTGTACTTAATATTTTAAATGGCGCATAGAGGGCATTGAATGCAGGTGGAATGCCAGAGGAGCAGGTAAGAGAGCGTGCAAGAGATAGAAATGTGTGGAGGAGTATTGTTTATATGCGACACGGGCCTATAGGATTTCATGCACCTGCTAGCTCAGTAAACAGTGATGGACGGGTGTGAAGGGAGTTGCCATGTGAAAAAGTGGTGGGGGTGCAGCTGTCAGGCTTCATTCTAGAATATCCTTGGCTCCCTACTTTGTAGATGACTCGAGCAAGAGGGAAGGGGGGAAATATGGCAACCCTTTATCCCAAAAAAGCTAAGAGGAGTAGCTGAGGTATGTGTGGATCATGGTGAATGCGTGTTTCTTGGCTCGGTTACCTCCCTTACAAGGGGGAATGAGGCCATGTATATGTATGTATATTATGCCTAATAGCATACAGCCAAGACGATAACTCAGAATTGAGATATGCTAATAATTACAAAACTTAAAAATCTAGGAATGCCATAGGTTACTCTCTAAGAGAAAGTCAACCCCCTTCAGTCTTTACCAAGATATCAAAGTCCTTAATAAAAAGACAGCACAGAATGTATTTCCTGGTACTTTTTACTTAACAGCTATAAATCATCTAGAAATTATTCATCCCCTAATCATATAAATACAAGACTTTTCAAACTAGTACAACAGGATTATAAATGTTCAAGTAAACCGCTGTGTAGAGAAGGAAGTTTTCATTTTCTGAATGGTTGCAGTTCATTTTCATTCATTCGTTACAGAGTTATATAGCAACCCTAGGGAGACTAAGAGCTGGAGGAAATATATATATATATATATATATATATATATATATATATATATATATATATATATATATATATATATATATATATATATATATATATGAAGCATGGTTTCTTGAGGCTTGAGTAAATTATGCAGTTCTCTCTGATGCTATGCCAATATCTAATGTGATCAGGAATACTTTTTTCTTATATATCACCAGATTCCTTGGACAAGCCTCATGAAATAATAAAGAATTCAACACTAGTTGTTGCGAATTCACCTTTGAAAAGACTACTGAGACCTCAACGGAAAACGTTCTAATGAGCTTGCACAGAATGTCTGCAAGAAGCTTTTGCTGAGATTCTTTTCTGGTGAAGCAATCTATTACATTACCTCAATGGTAGAAGCTCTTTCTCTCTTTGCCCTCTCTTCAAACGAAATATCTGAAGCATGGTTAGACTAGAGAAAATTACACAATCCTCTAAAATGCTTTGCCAATATGTAAAGTAACCAAATATACTTTATCTTCCTATATCAACAGCTTCAGTGGACAAGCACGAAGGAATAAATACACTCAAAAGCTCGTTTTTCAAGACTAATTTATGAAAACGGATATTCTACCACTATCCGAAATATGGTATTTCTTTCAAGCTAAGTAGTATCTACTTCAGTGTCTGATGATAAAAGGCTTAGCCTCTGAAAGCTAAGTCTGCCAGAAACTTTTGTTGAATATTATATTGGGCGACGATATCTCTTTTTCCATGTGAGCAGATATTCTATACTCTCATCAAAGGAGATATATGAAGCAAGGCGTCTTGCAACTTCAATAAATTTTGCCTTCCCCTTTGACGTGACGCCATATATATATATATATATATATATATATATATATATATATATATATATATATATATATATATATATATATATATATATATATATATATATATATATATATAT
Source organism: Halocaridina rubra (assembly GCA_037179515.1). Classification (NCBI taxonomy): domain Eukaryota; kingdom Metazoa; phylum Arthropoda; class Malacostraca; order Decapoda; family Atyidae; genus Halocaridina; species Halocaridina rubra. Next base: position 64,202 of record JAXCGZ010009520.1, read on the forward strand.
ATATATATATATATATATATATATATATATATATATATATATATATATATATATATATATATATATATATATATATATATATATATATATATATATATATATATATATATATATATATATATATAAGAAAATTACGGTTTAAGATTGTCATTATCACGCCATCTACATTTGTAATAATTTCCTTCTATATACGTGTTTATTTCATTATACGCACTTTTTTTCTGTAATAGCAGTATTCAAAACAACAAGAAAGACTTTAAATATATATCTAGTGACTTTAGACAATTATCATATGCAATGATTTTGGCACTAGGGCAATGGTATGAAGAAATTTTTTAATACCCCCAATGCAATGCATCTATATATTTAAACTTGTGATAACTATTGTAATTTCTGGATACAAAGATAATTTCCTAATAAAACTTAAAATGCTCATCATATAAGTCTTTTCTACGTTTTCTTCTTGCTCCAAAAATATCAGACACATTTAAATGCTATGCCTTATTTTCAATTTAATCAAGATACGTCAATCACTTCAATACTCTCATTTTACACCTGCACTACATCTTGCAACATCATAAGATGATTAGTTTTTTATGTAATCAGTTCTCAAACAAAGTTCTCCGTATGACTACATATGAAATAAGATCTAAATAACAAAAAAACAAAAGTTCCTGCATAAAAAAGCAAATATATGCTTAAATACAAATTAAACAATGCTCTAAAAACATTAAAGTAGAAGCAACAAAACGGAGATAATAGAAAAATAAACTAACAAATAAATGAACTGTAGTTCCTTAATAACACAAGACAGATATTTTTTAAAATTTGGCTCCAGGCAAAACGCTCAAGGAGTGATAAAAAATAAAGTCTCTTATTTATCTATTAAAGACTTTATATTATCGTCCTTACAGATTTCCTTTGGATTAAGGCTACAGTACTAATCAATGGTGTTAAGCTTCCGGCCATTAGGATAACTACTATTAATTTAATTAATTAATTAACTAATTAATAATAAAAATAATAATAATAATAATAATAATAATAATAATAATAATAATAATAATAATAATAATAATAATGACACTGTATTTTACAAATTTTACAGTGGGAACTAATATTTAACCAGAATAAACAATATGTATAATTATAGGATTTAATTCAGACAAGATATAAATGCCAAGAATTATAATATGTTCAGTTCAACAAAGACAACAACATTTTTTTTGCATTAGTTATTACATTTTAAATATTGAAAAAGTAGCGTCAGTATAAATGAGACATTAGCATTCTGGCCGCTTGATTTACTGGTGTTCTTAGATTTCAGTACCAAAAACCTTACAAGCATAACAATAACCTCTGATCCTAATTTTTTTTTTTAAGAGTGTGACACCGGGACAGGCAGAAACTGCCCTTATAAACAAAGGCCCGGGCACGAGAAAATACCAAGACGAAGGAAAAGGAAAAGGTTAAGGGCAAGGCAGAGATGAGGTAATGTCACATAAAGGAAAACGACAGACAGAAAAAAAACAGTCAAAGTAAAGAGCTCCCAGAGATATGGGGGACTAGGCTCTGAGATGACGATAGACCTGCTTTTTGAAGGATGAAAGGTCATAAGAATTAGGAAAGACAGAAGGAGGAAGAGAGTTCCAGAGTCTGGAGGTAGATGGGAAGAAGCAGTCGCTGCACCGACCAATCCAAGAGCTACAAATCTCCACACAGTACCTGTGAGATGAGGCCGCTTGGCGAGTGTTACGCGGCCTCGGCAGTGGAGGAGGGATGCAACTCGCCAACTCATCAGAGCAGCGATGGAAGTAGTAGCGATAGAAAAGCAAAAGGGAAGATACCTTACGGCGAAGAGAGAGAGAATCCAGGTTAGAAGTAAGAGAAGGATCATTAATGAGTTTGACTGCCTTAGATTCAACACTATCAAGAAGATAAGTAAAGGAAGAAGCACCCCAGATGTGTGAGCAGTATTCTAAGCAGGGGCGGATAAGACCTTTGTAAATTTTAAGTAACTGCAATGAGGAAAAGTAATAACGAAAACGAAACAAAACCCCCAATTTTTTGGATGAAGATTTAGAAATTTGGATTATGTGATTCCTCCAAGACAAGTTAGAGGCTATATGGATTCCTAATATATTGATAGAGTTAAGAGGGTAAATTTAATTAGTTTCGAAGACATTAGGGTTATCAAAAGGAGAAGAAGATAAAGAGATAGCCAGAAACTGTGTCTTGGAGGCATTGAATTTAACTAAATTTTGAGTGTCCCATTCTGATACTCTCTGCAAATCGGAGTTAAGAGTAGAAGAAAGAGTGATACGAGATTGATTACGAGTAACAGATGAAGGTTGTGAAGAAGAGGCAGAGGAAAAGTGAAGGGTAGAATCATCGGCAAAGGCATGAAGAAGAGAGGAAGATGGGGATTGTAGAAGATCATTGATGAAGAGAAGGAAGAGAGTAGGTGAAAGAACAGAGCCCTGTGGAACACCACTGGAAACAGAGAAAGGGCTAGATGTCGCGCCATCAACAACTACAGATATAGAACGGTCAGTAAGAAAACTGGAAATCAGAGATCAGAAAGAAGGGGTAAAGCCATAGGCAGGGAGTTTGGCCAACAGAGCCTTGTGCCACACTCTATCAAAAGCCTTAGAGATATCAAGGGTGACGACAAAGGATTCCCAATAGTTCCTCAGAGAAGATGACCATACATGAGTAAGATAGGACAGGAGATCACCAGTGGATCTTGCCTTGCGGAAGCCGTACTGGTGATCGGAGATAAGTGAGTTAGATTCAAGGCGTTTCAAGAAGTGAGCATTGAGCAAAGTTTCGAAAACTTTAGCAATAGAGGAGGTTAGAGCAATAGGTCGGTAGTTAGAAGGAATAGAGCGGTCACCCTTCTTAGGAACAGGTTGAACTAGAGCATGCTTCCAGGATGAAGGATAGATACTGGTTGACAGAATGAGGCGAAAAAGACGGTAAAGCACTGGAGCCAGTTCACCTGCAAACTCCTTAAGGAACCTTGCAGGGATACCATGGGGACCAGATGCCTTGTTTGTCTTTAGTAAGCGAAGAACCTTATGAACTTTGCGTGAAGAAAGGATAAGGGAGGGCATAGGGTTAGAGAGGGGAAAAGACTGAGGAACAGGTGCGCTGGAATCGTTGATAGAAGAGTTGGCAGAAAAATGAGAGCCAAAGAGAGTGGCTTTGTCAGTGGGAGAGCAAGTTATAGAACCATCAGAACGAATGAGAGGGGGAAAGCTTGAGTTACAGAAGTTTTTGGAGAGGTTTTTGGCTAA
>JAXCGZ010009520.1:72500-80000 GCA_037179515.1 Halocaridina rubra
CTCTCATCCATACATCACAGTTGGCACAACCACTTTCTCATACAAAACTTTCTTAATATTAATTTCCAACCCTCTATTCTTCATCACTCTTTTCAACGCACCCAACACTTTATATCCTTCATTCACTCTGTGACACACATCTGCTTCCACTCCACCATTTGCAGCTATAACCGACCCTAAATACTTAAACTGATCAACCTCCTCAAGTGTCTCTAAATTCAACATAATATTCAATCCAGCACCATCCTCATTTCTTGTACACCTCATAACCTTACTCTTTCCCACATTCACTCGCAACTTCCTTCTCTCACATACCATTCCAAATTCTGACACTAACTGACACAGCTTCTACTCTGAATCTGCTACCACCACAGTATCATCTGCAAACAGCAACTGATCCAGCTCCCATTCGTTATCATGCCCATCTACCATTCTTAAACCTCAACCATGCCCTCGATCATTCACCTCTTTTACAACTCCATCAATATACGAATTGAACAGCCATGGTGACATCACACATTCCTATCTCAGTCCCACACTCCCTGGAAACCACTCACTCACTTCATACCTTACCCTAACACAAGATCTACTGCCCTCATACAAACTCTTCACTACATCCAACAATTTACCATTAATTCCATATAATCTCAAAATATTCCACATTGCCTCTCTATCAACTCTATCATATGCTTTCTCCAGATCCAAAAATGCAAAATACACATCCTTACCCTTTGCTATATATTTCTCACATAACTGCCTAACTATAAAAATCTGATCTATACAACCTCTACCTCTCCTAAAACCACTCTGCATTTCCGCAATCACATTTTCTGTCTTATCCCTAATATTATTAACCAGTAACCTACCATACACTTTTCCTACCACACTCGACAAACTTATACCCTTAAAATTACTGCACTCATACACATCTCCCTTACCTTTGTATAGGGGCACTATACAGGCAATCACCCATTCCACTGGCACCATGGACAATATAAAGCATATATAAAACACTCTCACTAACAATTCCAATGCAGTCACACCCCCTTCTTTCAACATCTCCGCTCTCACACCATCCATTCCTGGTGCTTTACCAGCTTTCGCTTCATACATTGCCCTTTTCACCTCCTCTCTTGTAATCTCTCTCTCATTTTCATCTCCCATTACTGGCACTTGAACTCCTCCCACTGCCACTATAGCTGCCTCTCTATCTTCCTCAACATTCAGCAAGCACTCAAAATATTCTGCCCATTTTCTCCTTGCATCGTTCCCTCTTAACATCTGTCCATTCACATCTTTCACTGTCTCTTCCATTTCTCAATCCACCCTTCCTTACTCTCTTCCCTTCTTTCCAAAATTTTCTTTTTATTCTCCTCATATGACCTACTAAAATCCTTTCCCCACCTAACATTTGCCAACCTCTTCTCTTCCTCTACCTTCCGATTGGTTTCCACATTTTTCTCCCTATATCTTTCATACTTCTCCCTACTTTTACACTGTAGCCATTCCTCAAAAGCCCTCTTTTTCTCTTCCACCTTCATTTTCACCCTTTCATTCCACCACTCGCTGCCCCTCCTTTATATGTAAATAACAATCATTCACAAAATGCGTGCGAATTATATATATATATATATATATATATATATATATATATATATATATATATATATATATATATATATATAGAGAGAGAGAGAGAGAGAGAGAGAGAGAGAGAGAGAGAGAGAGAGAGAGAGAGAGAGAGAGAGAGAGAGAGAGAGAGAACATAAGAACATAAGAACATAAGAACAGAGGACACTGCAACATGCCTACTGGCACACACGAGGCAGCTCCATTTTTGAATTGTATTTTCAGCATGTCTAACCTATTCTATTCTACTCTACTTATTTATTCTATTTTTCTGTTTATGATTTTTCTAATAAGCACTAACCTATTCATACCCACCCTACCTCTGTCATATGTCTATCTAATCTACATTTGAAGGTGTCTAAGGTATTGGCATTTACTATCCTACTAGGAAGCTTGTTCCATGCATCAGCTACTCTATTACCAAACCAATTTTTACCAATTTCCCTTCTGAACCTAAATTTATCAAGCTTAAATCCATTATTACGAGTTCTGGTTTGATCATGAATTTTTAAAACTTTATTAATATCTCCCTTGTTAATCCCTTTAAACCATTTATACACTTCAATCATATCCCCCCTAACTCTTCGCCTCTCTAGAGAATGTAGATTAAGTTTTTTTAATCTGTCCTCATATGGTAGATTTCTGATATTGTGTATCATCTTGGTCATTCTTCGCTGCACTCTCTCCAAGGATTCAATTTCCATTCTATAATAGGGTGACCAGAATTGCACAGCATAATCTAAATGGGGCCTAACTAATGCAAGATAGAGCTGCAAAATAACTTTTTCCGTCCTATTGCTAACGCTTCTTGAGATAAATCCTAAAATTCTGTTTGCTTTATTTCTGACTGCTGTGCATTGCTCTCTTGGCTTAAGACTACTACTCACAAGAACTCCCAAATCCCTTTCACACTGAGAACTCATGATTTCATGGTTATTTAGCTTATAACTAGTATTGTCTTTTATAGTACCCATTTTAACTACTTTACATTTTTCAACATTAAATTCCATTTGCCATTTGTCCGACCATTCAGATAATCTATTTAGATCTTCCTGTAAAGCATGAATGTCTTCTTTTCCATTTATAGTTCTACCTATTTTAGTGTCGTCTGCGAATTTACTTAGGTTACTACTGATATCCGAATCCAGATCATTTAGATATACGATGAATAATAGGGGACCCAGTACCGAGCCTTGTGGTACCCCGCTAGTAACCGAGCCCCACTCTGATTTCTCTCCATTTATGCAAACCCTCTGTTTTCTGTCTTTTAACCATTGTTTGATCCATCTGAGAACAGCTCCTCCTATACCATGAGCTTCCAGCTTTTTAACTAATCTTTTGTGAGGAACTCTATCAAAAGCTTTGCTAAAATCTAGATATATTGTATCATATTCTTTGCCACAATCTACTGCCTCGTAAACTTCTGAATAAAAAGACAGTAAGTTTGTAAGGCACGAAAAACCCTTAAGAAACCCGTGTTGTGAAAGTTTTATCAGTCTGTGTAATTCTAGATGTGCCCTTATTTTATTTGCAATTATGGATTCTAGAATCTTACCCACTGTTGACGTTAAACTTACCGGCCTATAATTATTCTTTTTAACTCGTTCTCCTTTTTTAAATATTGGTACCACATCTGCCAATTTCCACTCCATGGGTACCGATCCTAATTTTATTGAATTATTAAATAATGCAGTTAGTGGACAACTAAGCTCTTCCTTGCATTCCTTTAATATTCTAGCATATATTCCATCAGGTCCCGGAGATTTATGAGCCTTTAATTTATCTATTTCTTTTAATACCTCGTCTCTCGTAATATTTATTGAACTAAGTATATTATCGGGACTGTCTCTGTAAATGGATTCTACTTCCGGAATATTTTCCAAGTTTTCATTGGTAAATACAGATAAGAAATAATCATTTAAACATGTACACATCACTTTATCGTCATCTGTGATATGGCCATTAGCTACTTCAATTGGTCCGACTTTTTCCTTAAATTTTGTTTGATAATGTTGATAAAACCCTTTAGGATTTTCTTTAGCTTCTCCTGCTATTCTAACTTCGTATTTTCTTTTCGACTCTCTAACTATCTTTTTAACTTCCCTGTTTAACTGTATATATTGAGAGAGAGAGAGAGAGAGAGAGAGAGAGAGAGAGAGAGAGAGAGAGAGAGAGAGAGAGAGAGAGAGAGAGAGAGAGAGAGAGAGAGAGAGAGAGAGAGAGAGAGAGAGAGAGAGAGAGAGAGAGAGAGAGAAATGAAGCATACGAGTGCGATACAATTTATCAAACAAATTATTTTCTTGAAATAACTACCTCTTGTAGCAAGCAGAGGATATAATATGCTCTATATCCAAGTAAAATAAAAACAAATATATAAACATATTGGCCAGGATTTCAGTTTAGGACAATATATCTCGAAAACCTACAATTTTTCATTTGATTTTATTTCTTCTCTCTCTTAATAATATTTTCTGTTCATTTGAATCTTGATCATATTATATGTAGTATCAAGGTGTTTTCTCGACGATACTGAATTGGTTGTTTCAAGGATTAAAAAAATAATATCAATAATAAAAAAAAAAGTCTCAGACTTTAATATGATATTTTCAACTTTCTCTTTTCAATGCTATGAAATACATCATTTTGGGAATAATGGAAAGGGTGTAGGAATTAATTAAAAGTTACTAAGTACACCAAAAAATGCATTCTGATATTAATCGCATTCGAATTTCATAAAGAAAATGAATAATGAATACCATATAAACTTCTAATACTAAAAAAGTCAAAAGAAGACTTTTTGACATGTTATGGAATAATATATACTCTCTCTCTCTCTCTCTCTCTCTCTCTCTCTCTCTCTCTTAACATTATGTCTCCCATCACCTTCTTCCCCAATGACTAAACTTTTTTGTTTAAGAATTTAACGCACCGATATAAGAGTACTTATAACTTCTTTTGATGATGAGACAAAACTTTTCTAAAATGTCTATAACATGTATGTTAGCCTGAGGAGGGTACAGGAGATATTTCTCAAGATTAGAGTTCGTGTACTCTAAATATTCTGCCTCCACAATAACTGATGGTCAGGGCATAACTCTTATATATCAAACTTTAGTTTGATAACTCTAATAACAGGGAATCACATAAAAACTATGAGAATTTAGAAATGGATTATCATAAAAGACTATTCAATGAGTGAGAAGGTCGGAGAAAACTGAATGACTCATCCACTTCTTTTTATTTTATGAAAATTGGAAAGACAGGTTTGAAACAAGTAAGTGTTTGTACTAAGTGATGCCATTTATGAATGAATAGTTTGTGCATACGTATTTCATGTGCAATATAATCTCTGATTTTTCTTATCTTTCAGTGTCTGCTCTCTCTACCCGCTAATAAATCAAATCTCTCTTAGCTGTGTCAAAAATATATATCCAACAGGAGAACAATTACATGATGACAGCCTAGATTTCACCAACAAGGAATAATATTACTTTCCCTTTGTGATGCGAATTAAAAAAGAGATTCCAACAAGATCAAATAGAATTGCTTTACATATTCGTTTCCCAGGACGAGATAAAATTCCAGATCAAGTTGATGAAGCGTTGGCAGAAAAACAAGGCTTTAGATTTTCAAATATCGAATAATCAGAATCAAATCAGAAAGAGCATACACACTGAGAGTGTCTTTGGCTACACGATAATATAAAGTTAGATGCTATATATATATTATAGATATATATATATATATATTGATATATATATATATATATATATATATATTATATATATATATATATATATATTATATATATATAATATATATATATATATATATATATATATATATATACGAAAGTTGAAGAATGGGTATTTTGGTCCTTATTAGAGAAATGGCTAACGATGATAAGACGAGAGATTCTAATTAATGAATAAAAGTTGAAGAATGGGCATTTTACTCCATATTTAAAAAAGAGCGGATATTGCGGTTGGAGATCTTGATGCATCATCCTCAAAATGTTTGATATAGGGCAGATTTTCTCTGTCAAAATCACTCGTACATGTTAACTAGCAGAGGCTAATAACACCATTCTCGTGGTAGCAGTCCTTGATAGAGTCGAATTGGTCGAGTCTGGAAATATATTTGCAGGAGCTGTGCTACAAAATATAGTTAAGATGTGGGAAATCTTTTTAATAAGAAATAAACTGGGAAACTTTGTTTATAATGTAGCCGTGAGCTTGTAACTTAAATCGATACAGAGATTTTATACACAAAAAAGTGTCCAACCCTCAATTTATCAGAATTATGAAATTACTTTGCCTGCGAGAGAATAAGTGGGATAAATTACTACTCTGATACAAATGACAGAAAAGTCGATTAAAATAAGGACGAATTGAAGAGGAGACTGAAAGACGAAGGTTGAAGAAGAAAGCTCTGAAAAAACTTGAAGGATGAGGTAAAGAGAGGGATTGTGTTTACCATGATTATTTCAAGGTGTTGTACATATCAACCAAAAAATAAGAAACTTACTGCCCTTTTGAGCATTACATATTTCCAATTCTCGCTAAATGGGCAATTTATTGTGGTACTAAAAATAGAAGTCAAAGAACATTTCCACAAAATCTTGATCATTACCTTATGTAACCTATTCCTCTACAGCATAACTGAAAAACATAGCCAGGAAAAGAATTGATGAATTTTTGATGGGAAAAATATAAGGATCTGGGACTGAAGATAGCATACAAGGACACAAAATTTAATAATAATAATAATAATAATAATAATAATAATGATTACACAAATACTATAGATAATGTATATATATTTATTACACAAACGATTGATTGGGTAAAGAATATTTAAGAATAAAGGAAGAACGATTACTAAATATGGACGGAAGGAGGCTAAAAAAAAGAGAGAGAAAATGACGGTATATGTGAAAAGGAGTGATGGATCCACAGTTATATGAGCAATCAAAACACGTCAACAGTGATGTATCTGATGCAGCTAGAATTTGGGACAGGAAATGAATGCCACTACAGGAATGCAATGTAATCAGAAGTGCCGTTAAAAAAAAAATCTTTTTTCTTTTTGGGTGTAGCTGCTACCATATTCTCTGTGACGGGATTTAAAACGGAAAAAGACAACACCCTACAAATTATCATTACAATCTTATCTAAGAGGTTCAGGACGGGAAGTTAAATTATTAGAGCAATCTTATCTAAGAGATTCAAGACAGAAAGATACTACAAAGGAACACATGAAAAATTGCACACAAAAGGGTGGACATTGCTTATGGTCACAACTAACTGCTTCACGATGGACGCAAATAAAATCTCTTTAGCATGGGTATTTACATTTTCTCAAGCACACACTGGGGGTATTTTAATTCTGACAATGAAGAAGGTGCATGAAATATTCAATGATTTGCTCTATATATATTCCAACGAAGCAATTTTTCTAATTCCTAATTTCAGTGGAATCTGAACTCAAATTTCTATTTTGGTGCTGATGCTGGACAAGTATATATATATATATATATATATATATATATATATATATATATATATATATATATATATATATATATATATATATATATATATATATATATATATATATATATATATATATATATATATATATATATATATATATGAATCATTTTATTTTTACCCCGACCGGGACTCGAACCTAAGACTTATGAATACTAAGTCAAGGCGCTACCACTACACCACAGAAGGTTAAAAGGAATCCTTTTAACCTTCTGTGGTGTAGTGGTAGCGCCTTGACTTAGTAATCATAAGTCTTAGGTTCGAGTCCCGGTCGGGGTAAAAAATGATTCATGTTTTCACATATGTAATGTGCTTAATT
>JAXCGZ010009520.1:85000-102500 GCA_037179515.1 Halocaridina rubra
GAGATGACGATAGATCCGTATTTTGAAGGAAGACTGGTTATTAAAATCAGGAAAGACAGGAGAAAAAGTCCCAGAGTCTGGTGGTAGATGGAACTGCACCGACCAATCCGCGAGCTACAAAGCTCCACACAGTGCCTGTGAGACGAGGCCGCTTGGTGAGTGTTACATGCACACGGCAGTGGGGGAGAGATGCAAATCGCCAACTCATCAGAGCAGCGATGAAAGTAGCAGTGATAGAAAAGAGAAAAGGGTGATACCTTAAGGCGAAGATAAAGAGAATCCAGATTAGAGGTAAGAGAAGGGACATTAAGGAGTCTGACTGCCTTAGATTCAACCCTATCAAGAAGATAAGTATAAAAAGAAGCACCCCAAGTGGGCGAGCAGTATTCTAAGCAGGGACGGATAGTCCTTTATTGATTTTAAGCATTCTAAAAGTTTATAATTAACTAAAGGGTATCGGCGAGATCTTAGTGGTTTAAAGATTAGGTAATACAAAAAATAACAAATAAAAGATATTAATTCAATCAGCTATGTGCACTCCTGTAACAGAAGGGTATTTCTTTTTCATTGTAAAGTTTAATCAGTATCAATATACTACTGCTTAGATGGGGGCTAAATAAGAAAAAAGCTGACCAAATGGTAAATAACCCCCCCCAAAAAATAATGATGAAAGACCTTTAGGATAATAAGTTTATTATTAGGAACAAAAGGTATAGACCAGTGGTTCCCAAACTTTTCACTACCAAGGACCCCTTTTATTTAAATGATTTTTTCCCCGGACCCCAGGATATTGAAACGTCTGTCAACTTAACATGCTGCTTTAATAAACTAGCAAACTCCTCTTATCAGAAAACTAGATTAATTTCTGCAGAAAGACATATGTAAATGAAAAAAAATGGGGAAAATATATAAAAAATATAAAGAAAGAAATACAGAACAGAACAGAGCAGAAAAAAATATATTTTATCTTAATCTCATTAATGAGATGGGTGATGCTGTTTTGCTGCTACTATGTTTTCAATTTCAGGTTCAATGGCAGACAGTTTTAAGCGAAGATCAGGTTCCACATTCATCCTATTTCTGTATTTTGATTTTATGTAAATGAGCTGTGAGAAAGCCTGCGCACATAAATACGTAGTAGGAAATGGCATTAGATATTTCATGGCCTTGGTTGCCAGTTCTGGGTACTCATATTTCAATAGTAACCAAAAGTCTGATAAATTGTAACGGCTGAAACGTGATCTTAGTGAAGTGTCACATGAAAGTTCAACAAGACTATTTTCTTCTTTTGCTGTTAATTCTTTTACATATTTTACATTTACATGAAAAGGATCCCTAATCCACTTGTTATTACCATCATAAGGAGGAAAATAATCCCTAAAACTGATCTTTAAACCTTGCAAATGCTGAATAAAAAGGCTTCTTATTTTTTCAGAAGTTCCAAGAAAGTCATAAAGTGTTGGAAAGGATTCAAACACACCACTATGCAGACGTTCAGACCACAATTCTTTCTTGATCATGGCTTCCACTTTATCTTCAACTTTAAAAATAGTTACGGATCTCCCTTGTAGGCTCAAATTTAGATCCTTCAAATAAGTAAAGATGTCAGACATGTATGCCACAATAGCTAGCCACGAAAAGTTATTAAACCATTCTCTCCCATGAAATGATTTATCATGAAGAAATAGTCTTATTTCATCACGCAACTCAAATATGCGGGTAAGTACTTTACCGCGGGACAGCCACCGCACTTGAGAATGCAAGAGCAGTTGTTCATGAGCGCTACCCATCTCCTCACAAAGAACACTAAAAATATGAGAATTTAAGGGCTGAGCTTTTATGAAGTTAACTACTTTCACTACTTCATCTAGAGTCGTCTTCAATTTTTCTGGCATTTTCTTTGCTGCCAACGATTCTCTATGTATGCAGCAATGAGTCCACTTGACATATGGTATTATAGCTTGGATATTTGCCTTGAGTCCTTTGTACATTCCCGACATTGCGGGAGCCCCATCAGTACTGACTCCTACACACTTTGACCATCCAATTTCATAAGCTATTATAAAATCATTCAAACTATTAAAAATAGACTCACCAGTTGTGTGTGTTGGCAATGACTGGCAAAAGAGAAAATCTTCCTTAATTGAACCGTCAAATTCATATCGTATGAATGCAAGTAAATCAGCACTGTTAGAAACGTCTGTACTTTCATCTAATTGTAAAGAATAATACGGACTCTTAATCACTCTCTTCACTAGTTGATTTTTAACACTGTCAGACATGTCTTCTATTCGCCGTTTGACAGTGGTGTTTGACAATAAAATAAGATCAAAACTCTTTGATACTTTGTCTCCATGCATCCTACAGGCCATTGCTTTAGCAGCAGGCAGAATTAGTTCCTCTGCTATAGTGTGTGGTTCTCCACTCTTTGCTATTAAAAGAGAAACATCATACGAAGCACACACAGCATTCTTATTATTACCCCTGGTTGCTATTTTTTCTATAATATTTTGTCTTGAAAGCAGTTCTTCCCGTCTTCTTTGAAAATATTCAACAGGTTTGTTAGTATGCTCCTTATGCTTAGTTTCAAAATGCCGGCAAAGTTTGGCTGGCTTCATACTTTCATTGGACAATATTTCATAACAGAGAACACATTGTGGTTTCTGTTCACCTTCACTGCCTCTACATATAAATCCAAAGGATATGTATTCATCACAGTATTTACGGTTTTCGCGTTTCGACTGATGAGTCAGTGTCTTTTCACTTGAGCTTGTCACACATTCACCTATGTCACTACTGTCTCGTTTTAACATGCTTCCGGATTTTAACTACCGATCCATCATACGATCAGATATTTACAATAAATAGTCACTGATGTAGTTAATACAACTAAATATTAAGGTTTGGGAATCAAACACAGACGCACTGACTACGGACTGCTCAAGTTGCATTAACGTTTGGATGCAACTGTCGGTTCAAAACGTGAAGACGGTGAAGGAAGAGCGAAGTTGCAGCAATCAGTGTTCAGAACTTCAGCTCAGACTGAGCTCGCACGCCACGGTCCGACTGTACGTGTTCAACACAAGACAGGTTGGTAATCTCACACGTATAAATGCTTCGGTCCTACCGTACTGTGATTGCCTGACATCCGACATGTCACTTTCATGTGCTGTGTTAAATGCATAAAAAACTAAAGAGAGAAAGAAAAGAAAAATAAATAAATGATATAACCAGGAAACGTTTATTTTTAATATTGCCATAACTATGAGAGCATGGGTACGTTACGTTGCCTTTGTATAACTGCATTATTATTTTTTTCTTTTAATATGCTTATTCACTTATATATATATATATATATATATATATATATATATATATATATATATATATATATATATATATATATATATATATATATATATATATATATATATATATATATATATATATATATATATGAAAATTTCAATTCATTTCACGAACCCCCAGTACTACCTTTGCGGACCACCAGGGGTCCGCGGACCACAGATTGGGAACCACTGGTATAGACCATGGATGTTAACTCTCTGTTGCCAGTTTGTAGTCCTTCAATCGAGATTACTCTGCTTCTATCAAGGAAATAACGCTGACTTTTTAATTTGAATGAACGCATTATTGCTGTATTATTCGTGAAATTCTGGAAACGCATGATTTCACGTATATATTATTATCATATATCTCTATTGTTCTCATTGTTTTTTATCGCAATGTATCTTTTTCTATAAATAGTTAATACCTTTATTTTTTAAGGATTTGTAATACTTAATACAGATATAAGCTCCCGAAAACTGCTGCAAAAATGAATGTATTGTTAAAATTAATTTACTTTAGTTGTCAAGACCATATGATTCTGGAAATAAAAGTATAAAGAGATACAGTGAGCATTTAATGGTTAAAAAGATATAATTGGAAAGGGGATTAAGAGGGGAACCAATAACCAAAATAGGGTTGTTTACTAATTGAACGGATGGTAGAAAATTGAGGAAAATTATATATCTATTTACAAAACTACTCAAAAGTATAGAGAAATTAATAAGCGTATTGAGAGAAAAAGCTAAGGATGGTCAAATAAGCTATATTAAAATATATGGTCTTTATCTGTAATTGGGATTTAAATCGGTATTAATATAAGACATACTGTATTATAACCATCAGAAATTTTATCTCGCGCAAAATTACTTAAAGTATTGAAGCGCTCTGAAATCTTAACACTATGTAAAGCATCTAGAGAAGGCTAGTACATTATTTTAATATATTTAAATATTGTCATCCTAATGTATATTGCACAGTATTATTGAGGTGAATTTAAGCATGTTAAGCAAGTGTAACACATTTTTTTAAAAGAAAATTACTCAACTACATTTGCAAAGAATTCATGTTGTAGAGCTTTCATTTCTTGGTTTTGTATGTATCTTTTGTACATTAAAAGAATATTAATAGGATTTAGCAGGTAAGTTTCTGATGATCAGACGTATTGTTGAATTATCGTGCAGCAACAAAGCTTTAAATATTTATTGTCCTTCCTGCCATATTGTCCAAAATTTTAACTAATTTTTCTAATCCTCACAGGCATTTGTAAAACAGTAAATTGTTTTGCATGTGTGATTTCAAAATAATCTGAAATCCTGTGTTTTCGAATTTGAAATTAGAAAATGGGAAATATGCTTGCTATATTCTCTCTTTTCTATACAGGGATATATTCCGTCATTAGAGTACTTCACAACACCCTCGTTTCTCTAGAATCTAACACCATATTTTTAAATTCTTTATTTGTTACTAAAGAAGTATGATTTTTTAAAGTTAATTCGTGATTTATATTAAATTATAAATCCTTTCTACTACCTTGATATGTTGGAATTTTATTTTCAAAATTAATTTTCTTTCAGGACCTTAGTTTGATTTAATTGATGCTTTAAAGTGCATCTGTTTATGCAATATGGCTGGAATTCCTAACGGATAATTTTTGGTAGTGTGAGTTACCCAAGAGAAAGTAATTCGAATCACTCAGGTATTAACATCTTAAACCTCAGATTGCTTAATATTAGTTTTTATATTTGCTATGAATTTAACAAAAATAACCATACACTGAGACACATCTTCCGGTATAGACTGAGATGGGATTTAAAGTTACTATCATTCTGTAATATGAAATCTATAGTAATACTCACAGTCTGAATATAACTGATCAAAAACGATCTGGAGGGCAAGGCATGTCGCCTATATTTCACTGACAACAGCATTCGACAGTATAAATAAGAAACTTTTGTCTTTCAATGTCACTTATGTTTTTCCCAACAACAAACATTGCCACAGTCCTCGAGCCATATCCAATATATCTTCTCTCTCTTGGTGTAATATATGACTCAAAAAACTTTCTCTAAAATGTCACTTGACTTTGATTCATATTATGTCCTAGAACAGAAAAAGACAGCCATTCTGCACCGCACAAGGTGTCTGCGTCAGAATGGGGTAAAAAATTAGTACTTAACTATGAAACAAAAATTAAACATATGTGACTTAAATGCTCCATATTTTTTACCATAGAGATTTTATAGATATTGTGATATAATGAATGCATCTGTCAAATGCAACTGTTCCAAACCTCGGGTATAATCCTTTATATTGTCTCACGATCTTCCATTTTATATCTATATAGCTAGCTGAAGATAATTTTGTATATCTTTTCTTATATATGGTTCCGGTTTTACGTCACGGACTCCCTTATCAACCAAGGGCTAGGACGGTTGCCTTCCAGCGAAGGACTTGTTTTGGCAAATGTAATCCTTACGCTGAGTGCATGCCTTTGCTAACCTCAGACCGTGACGGGGCGCGAACCCTCGACTTGACGCCTCAGAGTCGGAAACGCTACCGACTGAGCCACGGCGACTACATCTTTTCATATATATATATATATATATATATATATATATATATATATATATATATATATATATATATATATATATATATATATATATATATATATATATATATATATATATATATATATATATATATATATATATATATATATATATATATATATATATATATATATATATATATATATATATATAATATAATATATATATATATATATATATATATATATATATATATATATATATATATATATATAATATATATAATATATATATATATATATATATATATATATATATATATATATATATATATATATATATATATATATATATATATATATATATATATATATATAACTTAGACTTTTCTTCAGTCTATATAACGGACTTTTTTGTAGGGTGTAGGTGAATAATCAAAGTAAGTAACAATCACATATTCACTTTCAGCCTCTTTTCACCTTAGTGAATTAAGTGTATGTGTGTCTCAGAGAGAGAGGGGTATTATCGTCTAATTTTTAATTATATTTTGGTCTTCTGAAAACAGGTTTGACTGCTTTATGAGTTTAGAATTTTATTATTATTATTATTATTATTATTATTATTATTATTATTATTATTATTATTATTATTATTATTATTATTATTATTATTATTATTATTATTATTATTATTATTATGAGATCTTCAGAACTGCCATTTAGCTCAAATCAAAGTTCGAGGACCTAAATCACAAACTCACTCATCTAACAGATACTAGTGTTGTGACTACACTCACTTTCGCCTACCAATATGACTGGGCAACAGAAAAAACTGCAGGAATACCTCATGGAATAGAGCCACGGATTTTGACAGTGGTATGATTTACATCTTCTGACCTACAGAAAAAGAGCAAATAGGGAATTCAGCGACGTTATTTTATATGCAATGGCAGAAATTTAGGAATATCTTAAATGAATTTTCAGACAATAGATATAATTTATATGAAGTGGGTCTTAGCAATTATTACCCAATGCATTTTGCAATATGTCACATTCCAATTCTTAAATATATTTTACTGGGGTGTGCATTGCACTAACCGGAAATCCAAACTAGTGGAAAATATTGCCTTTTCTCTGCAAATGTGGGAATAGAATAAGGCATGACAATATTAATATTGCATTTCAACATATTACGGATTTTGAATAAGGAAAACTATAATGTTTTACAAGTAAGAAGACGATTATGAATATAGGCGCGGGATTGAACAACGAACTTCTTTTAATACTTTTTTCCAAGATAGCGCCTGTCTCAGTTGTTGAAAATTAATGCTTTAGATTATTGATATAGCATGGTTGCATATGATAGAAATGCTTGGTTCGTTAGAAGTAATTTTTGAGGATTTAAATTGCATCATGAGATAATATCTTAAAGCGATTGTGTTTTCTTTTTATACTCTAATGTCTTAAAAAGACTAATGCTTACACACATTTGTACGCACTTGTTTTTTAACTTTTTTCATAAGAAAATGTGAACAAATGTAATATGACAAAGATATATCTAACCATGAACACTGGTAATATAGAGTTAATACTATTTTTCAGCACAATTAACTTTTTGTGTGTACATAATGTTTGCAACATCATTATGCAAGAAATTTTATAAGAGCAATGCTGTATTGGAAGGGGATGATGCAAATTTCATATTTTGGACTTTTCGCCCTCCACCACCTTGCAAAACATTTTTTTTTCTTTTGAGGGGGAAAGTCAAGTTTTTATACCTTGAAATTATTTGATGGTGTGTAAGTGTATATGGTGCAAGTAAAAATGTTTAAGTGTATAGCTATTAATTTTGTGTGTGTGTGTGTGTGTGTGTGTGTGTGTGTGTGTGTGTGTGTGTGTGTGTGTGTGTGTGTGTGTGTAAGTGTGTGACTGTTACTTATTGATCTATCAAGACTATGAGCCTTTCATTGGCTATATTACTGTGGCATATTCCCAATTCAAGTAATACCAGAAAGAGCACTGCGTAGCTTTGAAATTTAGTGCCATTTGGTAGGATGTGGAAACTTTACTTTAAGTCTTTCTCCAATGCACAATAGTTTTTCTGGGACCTGTTTAATACATCAAAATGATTATAACAGCCATCTATATCTGTGTATTGAGTTTAAATATACCATATGTTATTTATGCATGCTATATGCAAAAACTTTCAAGCAAAAATGGCTATTCTGATACTTAGTAAAATTTTACATCTGAAAGCAAAGTAATGAAGTGTATTTTAGATTGGTAATATACAGTTACATTCCACACAAATCGAAGAGATATCTATTGCATGGGATATGTTATATTGTAACAGTGTAATTAATGGTTTAATTGGAATCTTGAGTATGGGCCCCTCCAGTATTTTCATATACTTCTGTATTATTATAATCCTTTCACAGTATGCAGAGCTTAATTTTTATTAATTAGAAGGAAGTGAAAAGAGTGCGGAAAGGTGAGTGGTAGGGAGAAGAAAGTGAAAGGAGCAGATGGGCAATTGCTAGTAGATGATGTAAAGGTGAGAGATGGGCTGAGTATTCCGAGGAACTGCTAAATAAGGAGGAGGATAGAGAGGCAGAGATTGTGATTATGGGAAACGAATTGAGAATACCAATGATGGGTAATGAGAACAATACAGAAATAACAAAAGAGGAGGTACATTTGGTATTGAGTACAATGAAAACTGATAAAGCACCAGGGATAGATAGGTGTCATGTAGAATGCTTGTTAAAAGGTGGGGAGGCATTAGTAGAATGGATGGCTAGGTTGTTGAATGTATATTTCAGGAAAGGGAGGGTCCCAGTAGTTTGGAGGAGTGCATGTGTAGTTCCACTTATAAAGGGAAAGGAGATAAGTATGAGTGTAGTAGTTTTAGAGGAATGAGTTTTCTGAGTGTAGTTGGTAAGGTATATAATGTCAATTGAGAGAGTTAGGAAAGGTGCATGGATCAAGTGTTTGTGGTAGGGACACTTACTGGGATTTATGGATTTAAAGAAAGCATATGACAGGGTTGTTAGAGATTCGTTGTGGAAAGTGTTGCGACTGTATGAAATAAGTGGAAGTTTGCTGAATGCGGTGAAGAGTTTTTACATGAACAGTAGAGCATATATGAGAGTCAGGAATTGTATGAGTGATTGGTTTGATGAGAATGAAGGATTACATCATGGTTGAGTAATGTCTTCATGGTTGCTTAATGTGTATATGGATGGAGTGGTAAGGAAAGTAAATGTAAGAGTATTAGACAAAGGTTTGGAATTAGTGGGTGAGTATGGAAAGTTGTGGATATTGAATCAATTGCTATTTGCGGATGACACAGCACTGGTGGCTGATACTGAAAATGAACTGAATCATTTGGTGACTGAGTTTGTAAGTGTGTGTGAAAGAAGGAAGGTGAGGGTGAATATAAGTAAAAGTAAAGTCATGAGATGTACGAGAAGTGTTATTGTTGTCAGATTAAGTGTAGGTGTGAGTGGGGAATTGCATTAAAAAGTTGAGAGTTTTAAGTATCTGGGGTCGCATGTATCAAGAAATGGACAAGTGGATGTGGCAGTAAGTCATAGAGTGAAGGAAGCGAGGCAATGCCTTGGTGGGTTGAAAAGTGTTATGAGAAACAGGTATTTAGGAAGGGTATATGAAGGTGTGATCATGCCGACAGCATTGTATGGAGAAGAGACTTGGGATGCAAGAGAGGAAGAAAAAAACAAGTTGAATGCAATGGAAATGAGGCGTTTGACTAGTTTGATTGGCGTATTTAGAATAGCTTGAGTAAAATATGAGGAGATCAGGCATATAACGGGTGCTTAGAAAAGGCTGACGGATAGGTTAAATCAGAAAGTATTGAGCTGGTTTGGACATATGGAAAGAATGTGTGTTGAACGAATAGCGAAGAGAGCGTGCATTACAAAAGTGGTTGGAGTTAGGACAAGAGGAAGACCTAGATTGAGATGGCTGGATGGCGTGAAAAGGGCAATGGATGCACGTGGAATGTTAGTGGAGCAGGTCAGAGAGCATCCAAGAGATTGAAATGAGAGGAGTAAGATTGTGTATTGGTGTCACAGGACAAAGGGATTTCTTACATCTGCTAACTCAGCGAACTGTGATGGCCAGGTGTGAAGGGAGTTGCCATGTGATGAAACAGATGCTGGTATACTAGCTGCGGCTGTCGGGACTCACTGTAGAATATCCTTGCCCACCTACCTTGTGGATGACCCCAAGCAGGGTGGTAGGTGGGAAAATGTGGCGGCCTTTTATCCCCAAGGAGCTAAGAGCAGTATTTGAGGTGTGTGCTGATCGTGGTCATTGTATGTTTCTTGACTCGGTCAACCCACTTTCAAGGGGGAATGAGGCCATATATATGTATGTATATGTATGTTTACTGTGAGATTATCACTCTCACATATTCTACACAGACGTCTTTCCGTTTTGAGTATTTTTTGAAAAATATTAATTATTGGCTTATGAAAAGGTGCAAGCATGGCTGAACACCACTAATAGTCTAGTTTTGCATTTATTTGTTTTCAAGGAAAATTATGCATACATACATGTATAAGAAAATAGTTTTAAAGCTTAAATAAATAAATAAAAAATTCTTGAGAACACTGATATATATCACCTTAACATTTCTTCCTTACTGAAATATTGCCTAGCCACAGAAATTATGATTACGTTCATTTATTGACCATAATAGAAAGAGCTTTCCAAGAAATGGAGAAACTTTAATAAAAACTCACTTATAAAATTTACAGCTTGATTTCATTTCCTAAGGGCATTTTTTTCCAAGATGGGAATAGTGGGAACTGTGATGACTTCTTTGGATGAGTGGAGATATTCCTTTAGAAAGAAGCATGACACTTCGTCTTTTCAGTTCTGAAAAAAGGCAATGGTGGAACAAGAAGGAAAGAAATAAAGGCAAGGAGTAGGTGGAGAAAAATTAGGGAAGAAACGTGCAATAATAAGTGAACACCGTTGATGTGAATGTAGAATATAAAAATTTTGTCAAAGGAGCCGTATATTTCTCTTTCGAAACTGATTCACGTTTGCTTTCAAATTTCGAGAGAGAGAGAGAGAGAGAGAGAGAGGAGAGAGAGAGAGAGAGAGAGAGAGAGAGAGGAGAGAGAGGAGAGAGAGAGAGAGAGGAGAGAGAGAGAGAGAGGAGAGAGGAGAGAGAGAGAGAGGAGAGGAGAGAGAGAGAGAGAGAGAAACACGCTACAATATCCTTTCTTATAAAGTCATAGAAATTGGTGTGCAATAGTATATAAAAATTTATTAGTGATATTGAGAGTCTTTGAGTAGGTCTACCTGATCTGAATTCTCTAATATCAGACTCTGCTTTAATCATATGTCATTGAATTAAAACTATTGAGTAAAGCGTTTCAGATGACTGAGATTGTTGGAATGAAATGCACATTTGAATTATAAATAAAGATTAAAATGAAATTCAAATAACAAGAATGGGAACAGAGAGAATGTGAAGATATTTAGGGTGTGGATTGTATTTATTTGCTATATACTGATATATTATTCAATAGCATAATAATAGTATTACGCTTTACTATAAGTATTATGTAAATCATATGCTTACGAATATGTCGTTGAACGTTTTCTGCAACTTCCTTGGTATGATTCAGAATAGTAACATTATTTTCTATAAGAAAAAAAATAAAAATATAACAATAATAATGATAATAATAATAATAATAATAATAATAATAATAATAATAATAATAATAATTATAATAATAATAATAATAATAATAATAATAATAATAATAATAATAATAATAATAATAATAATAATAATGCTGTATAGATGTGGAAAAAACCAAAGACAATAAATTAACGAGGTAAGCTTGTTTACCATAGGTGTGCATACTAATATTAAAAGTGAATAGAGAAAAAGTACATATATATATATATATATATATATATATATATATATATATATATATATATATATATATATATATATATATATATATATATCTGGAGAGTGAGTGAATGTAAATTATTTATACCAGTGAGCATTATTATAGTATCTGAAAGATGGGAGGCATTCATATGCACAATATTCGTCAAATAGGGCAAAATGTACTAAATACACCACTCTTAGAAACACATATCCTGCTCGTTAATTAAACGATAAAAAATGACTCCTCTTAATTCCTAGCTTGAAATAGTGCTACTTATTCTACATATGGTATGCTACACACGTTTTCTAAAGCTTTGCTATATATGCGCGATGCTTTTTAAGGATACCATAAGCCTTCTTTAATGGAGTACACACGAAAATAATTGCCGAAAAATGCGAAGCTAACGAGTGAAGTAAGCATTTTTAATGAGTAAGGTGAAGTTTCTTGCTTGAAATATATAAAATATGTTTGTATACAGTGTATTCTCAAAGAGAAATTAATTATGTCAATTTGAGATTATTTTACACTAGACGTACATTCTTATTTAGCCACATATAAAATCAATAGATGTTTGTCTTATTTTTTCTTTATTATGTATGTATTTATATATTTTTGTGAAGTTTTATACAGTAAACGATGTATTTCTACACTTATATTCAGCGAAAAACTTATCATTGTTGTAGTCTTTGAGTATATTGTAGTAATTGATTTTTTTTTATTGCGACAGCTAGACTGTTCATTGAGTGTTATATTTAAAAATGAGTGTGACAAGGGCGTGTTGTAAATCATTATCAGGTTTTAATTATTTTTTAAATTTAAGAAGGTGTGATTTTTTTAGTGTTTTAGAAACTTAGAATAATTATAGACACTTGACTAAATGGTAAAGGGGATTGAGTGAACATTCACAAAATGAGAATGAATAAGGCAGGCATGCATTATTATTATTATTTTCACTCTCCATTGACTTAATTATATTACGAAAAACCTTTAAGCATAAGTATACACTTTGTACGTGAAGGATTTATCTGGAGCACATCGAAAATATTAATGTAATGAAAGGTCAAAGGCACATGAAACTATATTTCACCATTTTTTTTCTATAGATAGCAAAGTAATAAAAAGAAATTTCTGAAGCCAAGTCAAGCCAGCACCATTCCCAAATCCGGATAATTGGTAAGGTTTGATGTCAGGAAGGACAAACATCAAGCAACAGCCTTCAGACGGCTATCATACAACAGTTACTCTATAAAAACAAGAGAAGAAAGAAGGAACAAACTGAAAATGTAAGTATATGCAATACACAATACTATATTTATATGCAAAACATTCATATAAATTATTTTATTTAATGTTTCTCTAACTCCAAGTAAACATGTTCTATTAAGAGTAACACGTGACCTGAAAGTACTCACTATAGAAAGCTTCAATTCACTGCTGAGTTATTACTAGACATTGATAAAATTAATTCATTTATTCATACTCGGCTTATTTTTTACACTTTTAATAACTAGTTAATACCATTTATATCTTGAGATGTTTTATACCTTCAATCCTATTAAAAATAATTAAGTATTCGCTGGAACATTCTCAATAGCTTTTCTCATTTATGATCAAATGAGTCTCTCTCTCTCTCTCTCTCTCTCTCTCTCTCTCTCTCTCTCTCTCTCTCTCTCTCTCTCTCTCTCTCTCTCTCTCTCTCTCTCTCTCTCTCTCTCTCTCTCTCTCTCTCTCTCTCTCTCTCTCTCTCATCTATATGTGTATGTTGATCGCTTAATTAATGAAACCATTCAGCACTAAGGTGCAAAATACCTTGGTTATGATATTTCAGGTACTAAAGGGGGGTTTACACGGTCAAACGGTTCGTCGAACGAGGTTCGACAGACAAGTGTTTGAAGTGATGTTCGAACGTGTGAACGGGGTATTTGGTTGCCGAACATGTTCGACAAACGTGTTGTTCGAACGTGTGAATGGGGTATTTGGTTGTCATACATGTTCGACAAACGTTTTCGACAACCAAATACCCCGTTCACACGTTCGAACATCACTTCACTTATCTGTCGAACCGCATTCGACGAACCGTTTGACCGTGTAAATCCCCCTTTAGTCTCAATGATAGCACATATTCATATATAGGAAGCTAGTATGTTGAAGAAAGGCTACATTAAAGAGTACACTGAGCTTTTTAAGGCGCGCGCGCGCGCGCGCGCGAGAGAGAGAGAGAGAGAGAGAGAGAGAGAGAGAGAGAGAGAGAGAGAGAGAGAGAGAGAGAGAGAGAGAGAGAGAGAGAGAAAATTCTATCCTCTGACGACTATATTATACATTCCATTGCATGATATTACCAAATTCTCGTCATGAAGACGCAGTTTATGGTAGGTCATTTACCTCATTTATTTATTCATGATTCATGGAGGCTCATCGAATACGCACAAGCCACATTAGAAGCTCAATATTACAATAATATATAAACAGTTTTCTATTTAGTTATAAGCTACTTTTTCTTTATTTTCAATATGTATCTATATCTAGCAGTATTTTTATTATTTTATATATCAAACAGCTTATTTTTTCATATTAAATGTTTATATACACACCTTTAGATAAATGTTTCCTCGTCTTGTTGGGTTCCTTTCGTTTGTTTTTATTTCAAGACCGTTTTTATGATGGATAATTTTTTTAAATACTGTATTTATTTGATGAAGCTTAGTAGATGATATATTGAAACTTTTTATTTATGTCTATGTACTTTAGTTATTAGGTATTTTTATTTACTTTGTTTTATTTAGTATATCGTGTATTTTACTTGGAGAATTTTTGCTGATGAAGAGAGCTAATCTTTCCAACAGTATTAAGAAAATCTCAGAGATGAAATAAATGTTAAAAAAAAATGGTTATAAGTTTATATTTAAATGGTCCATCATATTCTTATTGATTATAGTAAAGAAACAGGGCTTGCTTACAGTTTTGTTCTTTTCACTATGGTTGCCTATTCTTAAGTCACAATTAATCTATAACAGACTGTATGGTAGGATCTTTTGGATAGATCTCGACGTTCGTAATATGGGATTCATGTTCCGAAGTTTTATGGTTTTTTGTTTCAATTCAGTAAAAAATTACTTTCAGAATTATAGTATTTGCAGATAGAGAGAAAAGTAGGTAAAATATTTCTGGTGAAGATGGTAAGAACAAGAATGTAAAGGGGAAATTTTCTGCATCTAATGACAATATTGTGGACATGAAAGGAAAAGACTTGATTCATTCTCCTTTGAAGCAAAGTAAATCTCTTAAACATTTAATTATCTCTCACTCAGTGGTGTGTAACTAATGTCTTTCGTGTTAACGAGCCTTAAATTTTGCTGCTAATGAGAATCATTACCTAAGAGGAAGGCGCCTTCAAAAGAATCTCAGCCATTCTATACTTGGGTCACATTAAGTGCAGTGGAAAAGAGTCATTTCCTCTTTAAAGCAATGAGTTCAAGGAAAAAAATAATATAATTTTTAAAAAGTTTCTTATATTAAAAGAGAATCCAAGCTCTTGGCGTTTTTAAAGCCATATATAGTTCGTGTGATGTTGATATGGATGAACAGTTGTTTCGTTTGACAAAGAAAAAAAAAATTTTCGTATTCTAGCTTTTGTTTGCCAATTGGTACATTTATCATTTGATGGTCTTTGCTCTTTTGAATTTTTTTACATACTTGAGATTTTTTCAATCGTCTTTTCTTGAAGCGTCGTATCTCTGTCCTGTATGTATTAGACAAATATTTCTTCATAAAGTCAAAATTTGCAAGTTAGACTTAAGATTACACTTTATATCTATGGTCATTTATAAATCTATTTCTCACTAAATATTAAATCAAAGGATAAAACTACTAATGTATCTTTCAAGTACGTCCATTTTCAAGTATATTAATCTATTATGTGTAACACATACCGAATGAGAGAGAGAGAGAGAGAGAGAGAGAGAGAGAGAGAGAGAGAGAGAGAGAGAGAGAGAGAGAGAGAGAGAGAGAGAGAGAGAGAGAGAGAGAGAGAGAGAGAGAGAGAGAGAGAGAGAGAGAGAGAGAGAGAGAGAGAGAGAGAGAGAGAGAGAGAGAGACCTTTTGAGTGCCTTATGAAACGTTAATATATTTTCTTCTTTTTTAAGAGTACTTCAGTAATAAAAAAAAATTCTTCGTCCTCTTTGTAACAGCATACTGAGTGTAACTTTCAAAGGACCACTGAAAAGTCAGTTTATTGTGATATATATATATATATATATATATATATATATATATATATATATATATATATATATATATATATATATATATATATATATATATATATATATATATATATATATATATATATATATATATATATATATATATATATATATATATATATATATATATATATATATATATATATATATATATATATATATAATATATATATATATATATATATATATATATATATATATATATATCAAATAAGCACATTGCAATATGTGAAAAGATGAATAATTTTTACCCTGACCGGGACTTGAACCTAGGACACATAATTACTGTGCCAAGGTGCTACCAACAACACCACAGGGGGTTAAAAGGGAAACAAACCTTACAACTTACGCATTCTATCTGAATGCCACTCTGTTCATATTACAGTTTCCCCAACCTCACTCGTGGCTTCTTTTTTTCATTTAACTCCCAATTTCATTAGGGAGCAACAATAATAATGTGTTCTAGGTGCAAGACCCTCGGGGTAAAAATTATTCATGTTTTCACATATGGTAATGTGCTTGTTTGATTATTGTTGGTCCCGAATGAGATTGGGGGTTGAATTAAATACGAAAACGAAGCTACAAGTGGTATGGGGGAATTGTAATATGAACAGAGTGGCAGTCAGATAGAATGCGTTCATTCCTAGTATAGCAGACAAAGATGTAAGGTTTGTTTCCTTTTTAACCTTTTATAGTGTAGTTGGTAACGCTTTGGAACAGTAATTATGTGTCCTAGGTTCAAGTCCCTGTCGGGGTAAAAATGATTCATGTTTTCACATATGGTAATGTGCTTATTTGATTATTGTTGGTCCCGAATGTGATTGGGAGTTGAATTAAATGCGAAAACGAAGCCACGAGTGAGGGTGGGTGAAACTGTAATATGAACAGAGTGGCATCAGATAGAATGCCTCCATTCCTAGTATAGTAGATTAAGTTGTAAGGTTTGTTTCCCTTTTACCTTTTGGTGGTAAAGTTGGTAGTGCCTTGGCACTGTAATTATGTGACCTAGGTTCAAGTCCTGGTCGGGGTAAAAATTATTCATGTTTTCACATATGGTAATGGTGCTTATTTGATTATTGTTGGTAAAAATGATTCATATAAATAAAAAAAAAACATATATATATATATATATATATATATATATATATATATATATATATATATATACTTACTTGGAATGCGAGAGGATAAAAAGAATATGTTAAATGTAATGGAGAGGAGGAATTTGAGAAGAACGACTGGTGTATCAAGAGTGAGATAAGAGTGAGAAAAGGAGGAGGTGAAGTAAAGAATGCTTGATGCAAGATGTCAGATAAATTAGATCAAAGAGCATAAAAATGGTTTGGACACATGGGAAGACTGAGAGATGACCACCTAGCAAAGAGTATGG
The DNA here is from genome assembly GCA_037179515.1 of Halocaridina rubra. Taxonomy (NCBI): domain Eukaryota; kingdom Metazoa; phylum Arthropoda; class Malacostraca; order Decapoda; family Atyidae; genus Halocaridina; species Halocaridina rubra. The sequence goes on from JAXCGZ010009520.1 coordinate 102,500, forward strand.
A
>JAXCGZ010009520.1:110000-120000 GCA_037179515.1 Halocaridina rubra
CCATGTTCTTTGTGTTTAAGAAAGGTGCTAAACCAGACACCCTGATTTCGAATCCATCTATTTCCATGGAGAACAGAAGTAACATGGTTTATGATACACCAATGGATAAGGCAAACCAAAGGTGGCATTCAATTAACTCTAACATCAAGACCGATAAATTGTAAACACCACAGGAAATTCATATGAATACACATACATTTCCTGCCTTGATTATTTTTAAAGGTATAAAATAACCGTAAAACTACGTAATAAAACTATGTGACAATGTGGAAGTATTACGAGAAGTTAGACTAAATAGCAGCAGAGGAATTCGCACAAACACATATATACACACACAAACGTACAAAATAAATACTTTCATTGCACAACGTAAAATAGAAAAATAGAATATCATAGTTATTAAACAACACAAAAGAACGCACCAGCAGCAACTTAAGCATTAAAAAAAAAAAAACTATTTCATATCTCTAGTCTTGGCTGTTATGAATGTAACCTTTCAAATTATAGCATTTTTCACAGTAATGCTGAAAATATATGGTGCTGTTGACCTCCATCTCTTCACTAAAGGTCTCCTAATATTTAATTCGGATAATCGAGGTCTTTTTCTGCTCATTTTCTTCTCACTATTCACCCACTTTATTATTTATCCTGTTTTCTTTACTTCTCCTATATAATAAATATAAATATATATAAATAAATATACACTTAAATATAAATATATACATATAAATATAATAGATAGATGGATAGACATATTGATAGATATATATACAGAGACCTAAATGGACAGATAGATAGATACACTGACTTATAGATTACATTAGATGCATAGATTTGTAGATAAGACAGTCATACGCCATATATGATTATGCAAGAAGAGTTACTAGACAAAAATAAAAATAATTCCCTAACACATAACATATATTGATATCTCAATCCTCAGAAAACTAATCTGAAATATTCATTACACAAAGAGATTTTGTCTATTGGAAATTCAACGCTTGCGTACTCAATTACACTAATTACAGTATATCATCGTTAGATTCACACAGAGGAAGAAAAAACGTGCTTCATACAAGATTACAATATGTCAACTATGAGAAACTTTAAATTAGAGAAAAATTGCAGAATGTATTAAACGAGGTTAATTATATATACTGGGAGGTATATCACTGCATTCCAAGTTTTTTCTTTTATGAGTGTGACACGGGGACAGGCCTGGACACAAAGAAAACATCAAGACGAATGAATAGAAAAAGGTTATGGATAAGGCAGAGATGGGATAATAATACACAAAGGAAAAGAACAGACTGCAAGTACTAAGGACCTAGATATATGGCAGGATTAAGCCCTGAAATACGATAGATCCAATTTTTTTAAGGAAGAGAGTTTATAAGCGTTAGGAAAGACAAAATGAGGAACAGAGTTCCAGAGTCTGTAGGTAAAGAGGAGAAGCAGTCGCTGCACTGACCAATCTGCGAGCTACAACTATCCACACAGTACCTATGAGACGAGGCCGCATAACACTCATCACGCAATTAAGAAAAAGACAGCAAACCCAAATACATAATGCTGTCCCTTGTTAAAGTCACAAAATCCTAATCTAAGAAGACCTTGCTTTTCGTGAATATATGATATTTGCATAAAAAGCTTCCATGGTGGATGTGATTTTGGAAAATTGTTGCTTACTTCTTTTTCTGTGCTTGTGTCACTTTAAAACATCTTGCAAGATGAATTTCTTAAGAGATAACCTATGCAACGATGTTTTCTAAAGTGAAGACGAACTGCAGAGGATGATAGTAATAGATTAAGAAATAGGAAAGCAAACCAAGAGACATACTGTTGTCTCTTGTTAAAGAGACAAAATTCTAGTCTAAGGAGAAGTAGCATATATGTGTATATATATATATATATATATATATATATATATATATATATATATATATATATATATATATATATATATATATATATATATATATATATATATATATATTGGTGATTATGTTTTCATTGAAGTTAACAACTTCACATATACTTGGAGCATTACACATTCTTTCGTTAGGGAAGATCAATAGAAAATAAAAAAGAATCCCTACCCAATGGAAAAATACTGTCCAATAGTGAATAAATACTATCTGACAAATTATTATCACACACACACACATTAAATAAAAATTTTTACTATATAAGAATATATACGCATATAATCAAAAATCTTTTCATAAGTAAAATAATTCTCAGCTCTTTTCGTTCTTAAGGAATTCTGTGCCTTTTGACGCTGTTATGGCAACGGGAAAATGAAGAAATTTTTACCCCGTTCAATTTGAGAGAAAAATAGTAACCAGCTACCCATTTTAATTTCGACACGTATTGGGATTTATGTTTTGTATTCTATTTTATTATTCTTTTAGTATTTATTTAAGACATTAATGTACTTATTTATTTGTATATTCGTGTATTTGATCGATTCGCATCCTTCATAGAAATAGGGGAACCACAATATGTTTGGCGTGTTCGACTGAGCAGTTTGGTATACTGGTAATAGAGAGCACCCTGGAATGATAGGAAAGTGGCATCCAGTTAAGATTCCCTAGTCACACTCTCTCCATGATCAATTGACGGATTGTTCCAACTTCACCTGGGGGTGAAGTGTCCTTTTTTCATAGTTATACAAAGTTCAAGATGGCTTTTGTATTTAGCTATTCTCATTTGTATTTCTGCAAAAGCACACACACACACGCCCGCACACACGTACACACACACACACACACACACACACATATATATATATATATATATATATATATATATATAATATATATATATATATATATATATATATATATATATATATATATATATATATATATATATATATATATATATATATATATATATATATATATATACTATATATATATATATCATACTATATATATATATATATATATATATATATATATATATATATATATATATATAATATATATATATATATATATAATATATATATATATATATATATATATATATATACATATACATATATATATATATATATATATATATATATATATATATATATATATATATATATATATATATATATATATAAAATATGTAGCATCCTAACAAATACAGCAGCTCCTATTACCTATAGAGCAAGTGCCATCACCCTTTGGCAAGACTTTTACTGCAGTCATTTGAAGGATATATAGCTGGGGTTGTTAGAGTTTCTACTGAAACTGAGTAATAACACTGTAGGAAAAATACATTCAAGATAATGATGGTTCTGAAAGGATAGAAATTTTTCTGACTAGGTTGAGTTTTTATCTCTTAAACATAAAAGTCTAAGTAATACACATTCTCTTACTGTATCATATCCTCTATCATAATTCTACACAATACTGATGCTTCCATTTTTCGCCAGTATTATCAAGTCTGCAATCTAAAAACTTAACCATGTTTAAATATTCTTGCAATATATAATGAATATACAAAAGTAAATTGCTAACTTTATAAAATACGGTCATAACAACACTGATGAGAGGAGAACTCTACATATTTTCTCAAAAACATCAGTTTGTAAATGTCTTCCAATACACTTGATAAAAAAAATCATATTTGTGAGAAATGAAGGTTTAATTCATCGTTAATAAATCAGCCTCTTTTATATTTATGTGAAGTGAGACTTCTATTAATAAGTGATTACCGAAGAAAACTGAGTGATGATGAGGCCAATACAAATATTTTCACAGAGCTATATTTCTCATATCAGAAATTGCCTTTGGAACTGCTGACTCCTCGCATGTTTACGGTATAGGTTATATTTGTATTTTGTTTCTATTTGGCTTTATAGAGTATCTCTCTCTCTCTCTCTCTCTCTCTCTCTCTCTCTCTCTCTCTCTCTCTCTCTCTCTCTCTCTCTCTCTCTCTCTCTCTCTCTCTCTCTGAGTACGGTATTTCTACATCAGTCTACTTCGTGACATGATATAAACATTTAGATACATGAATTTTATATCAGGAATAACATTATACTTATATCAAATATGAGTAATAACAATAAGTTAATATATAAAATAAAACCTAAATATTTAATTGAATAAAGTAAAAGCGAATTCTAAGTAGTTAGATATTTACATAAACATTACAAGGTGCAAATTTTAATGCTGACTACATTTATTTGGATAGTATTGCGAAAAACATAAAAAAGTATATGATAAAAAGTTTTATGTAAATATTAATCTATTTATCCATTTAATAAAAAAAGAAGGAATGATTTGTTCTCTTTTCTCCACACACACACACACACACACACACACACACACACACATGTGAGGCCAAAACTCGAATATGCAGCCCCCTTTTGGAATCCACACTTGAAAAAGCACAAAGCTAAGCTTGAAAAAGTTCAAAGACATGCCACGAAACTGGAGCCAGAAATACGCAATCTCAGTTATGATGAGAGGCTGAGGGAATTAGACTTACCATCACTCGAAGCTAGAAGATTGAGGGGGGATATGGTGACAGTCTTTAAATTCCTTCATGGTTATGATAGAGTAGATAGGGATCGATATTTTGATATGGCTGGCTCTAGATCTAGAGGTCATAGTTTGAAGCTTCGTAAGAAAACTTCTTTGTAGGATGTAAGGAAATACTTTTTCAGTGTAAGAGTAGTTGATAATTGGAATTCGCTAAGCGAGGAGGTAGTTAATGCTATCTCAATCCATAGTTTTAAGGACAGGTATGATAAGTATCACTAAGTATAAAATGGAACCGATCAGGAGACGGGAAGATACGAGCTTTGAGCTCTTTCCCGTAAACACAATTAGGTAATCACAATTAGGTAATCACACACACACACATATATATAATTTTTAAGCACAAATTTCTTTCTCGGCATAAAAAGCAAGGACTCCTTGATGCATGAGCAGAAAGAAATTCTCTAAGACAAATGGATCCTAATTCTGTGAGGAGAAAGTTCATCACCGCTGATGAAGTTATATAGAAGTGAATATGAGAAAAGTTTTCAATAGTGGAAGAAAATAGAAATGTTCATTACATATGGCAAATAATCTCTACCCAAAAGAACATATATAAAAATTCATATCAAACTTCTATTATAAGGAAAATAATTCTCAAAAAATTAGACCTATTCCAGATAAGTATTTCTTTACTTATGCATTTCTTGGATGTTTATGCTTATTACCCAAGTGAACATATACCTGGTATATCATAAAGTTGATACGAATATTCTACAACTTTTGTTAGTATGCTCGGCACCTGATTCATAAGCAATTCGGGTTAAAAATTTATCATAGAAAAAATAATTTTAATGACTCTTGAATGAAAAAGACATTATATAAGTGCACACTAATAGAGCAAAAAAGGAAGGAAACACTTCTTTAGTGAGAAGAGAGAGAGAGAGAGAGAGAGAGAGAGAGAGAGAGAGAGAGGAGAGAGAGAGAGAGAGAGAGAGAGAGAGAGAGAGAGAGAGAGAGAGAGAGAGAGAGAGAGAGAGAGAGAGAGAGAGAGAGAGAGAGAGAGAGAGAGAGAGAGAGAGAGAGAGAGAGAGAGAGTTTGAAAAAAAAATTATTTAGTCTAATGATCATAGTGAAGATATCGTATTAAACAGGATCCATAAACTTGAGCGTGACATAAATGTTTAACACTATTCATTACAGAATTTAAATCATGCTACTGAGGATTTCTAAGGCTATCATACCATACATAGTTCATTTATTTAGAAAACATATCTCTCTGCGCATCATATATTTCATGTCAAATATAGTTCATAAGATTTTCTGATTTTATTATATGATGGATATAAAGTGCAAGTTCTATAGCTAACATCGATTATTTTAGTTACTGAAAGATGCATAAAAAATATAAAAAGCGAAAGGAGTTGAAAACTTTTAACCACAACACTTTCATCTATCAATTAAAAGTACATGTCCAAAAGCACGAGCAACTTTTGCACTCCTAAACAAAGCACAACATAATTTCCATCTATGAGCAAGTCGAGAACCTTTAATGACATTAATGTTTGACGAGTAATAGAGTCGTAATTCAAAAGTAGGGTCAATAAAGCCAATCTCATGCATATGTAAAGAAAAGAATGAAACCATTACACTTAATATTCCATAGCAAAGAGAATGCCATTACCTGCTTGCTTACTCACACTTGTCTACGGTAGGTGGATAACATCTCTCACTCAAACAGATGACAAGAATTGTATCTAAGTTTATCTAAGTTAAATATTCTTTTAGATATGCTCATTTCACCTACTGGATGTTTATATACGAAGTTCTTGAAATTCACATATTACCAGATATAAAACGTACTACATATTCAAGACAAGTATCACTAAAAGGGTAAATTAAAACAATTACCATACGCTAGCTAAAACTATGAAAAATTAATTCATATCGCTTAAGTGAAATTGAAAAACAAATAATTTTATAAGAACTAGCAGTACATTAAAAAGCAAAAGATCATGCACTCTTCGGACAATACCCATTATAATTACTTTCGGGAATTTACGAATTCACCGAATTAAATATATCTTTTTACATATTTCCAAAGTTATTACTTAAGTCATGAGTGATTGCATATATACTGCATTGAAGACTATCAGATAATCAAAAGTGACGGTTGTATCACAAGCTCCAGCACTGGCTTCAAGAGTAAGTAACCAGTAATATTAAGCTTGCTCATGACTATTTTTGTCAATATACAAAGACCAGGAATTAAACTACTTTAAATATAAATGCTGAGAGAGAGAGAGAGAGAGAGAGAGAGAGAGAGAGAGAGAGAGAGAGAGAGAGAGAGAGAGAGAGAGAGAGAGAGAGAGAGAGAGAGAGAGAGAGAGAGAGAGAGAGAGAGAGAGAGAGAGAGAGAGAGAGAGAGAGAGAGAGAGAGAGAGAGAGAGAGAAAAAAAAAATTTTTCTTTTGGGTAGGCTGGAATACACAAAATCTAGTGAAAATAAAAAGCATTCAAGATTTAGTTTCCAGCTATTCCTCTATCTTCTCCTCCTGATAGCCCATATTTTATTCGAAAACTAAGGAAATTATCCTAACAGGTATGTTAACATAGGAATACACATGCTTATTGTTAACAGCTGCACCTATGAAGTTCAGAGTTCGGTTTCATCCCTCATCCACTAGCATGGCCGCATATATAATAAACAACTTCATCACACAGGTACTGTGTAGAGATTTGTAGTGAATGCCTCTTTCCTTGTACTTTCTGACTCTGGGACAATGCATAATCTAGGTCTTCATTAGTCTAACTACTCTTTCAGATTGTGTTTTTATTGCTTCATCATTATCTTATCTCTAACTAGTTCTTAAGCTACTACTTCTTTTCAAATGTTTTCAAGGTGCCCTGACTCTGTCTGGGCAACTTTCTTTGCACGTCCCGGTGTCACACTCATAAAAAAAAAAGTACAAATGCCAAACAAACATTGCATATAATAAATAAATTCTAAAAACCTAAATAATAAGGATCTACAACCTAGTAAAAACTAAATTTATACATATCAAAATAAAGAACATATCTTCAGTCTCTACCGATACACATTTTTTACTTTATTTCCACCTTTTCACCTTTTGCCGACTGACTACGTCTATATTGCACGTTTCGTTACCTTTTTGACAAGACACTTTTTCAATATCAAGTCTATCTGATGCAGTCTCTGTTTAGCAAAGAGTCTCTTTTTACTGGTATTTGTAGAATTCCAAGTCTTAATATGCGTTTTAACTTTTATACTTCTGACTGTACATGCTACTTCGAGTAGATTGAATAAAGTGATTGGCATCATGAGAGAGAGATAGATAGATATATAGATAGATAGATAGAGAGATAGATAGGTATATATATATCTATCTATATATATATATATATATATATATATATATATATAGAGAGAGAGAGAGAGAGAGAGAGAGAGAGAGAGAGAGAGAGAGAGAGAGAGAGAGAGAGAGAGAGAGAGAGAGAGAGAGAGAGAGAGAGAGAGAGAGAGAGAGAGAGAGAGAGAGAGAGAGAGAGAGAGAGAGAGAGAGAGAGAGAGAGAGAGAGAGAGAGAGAGAATACATCATGACTATTTAAGAATCTTTAAACATTTTGATAGAAGTTTTCTCCCTGTTTAATTAGAATTAAATTTCTATTAAGCAAGAATACCAAATATTAGCTTAAAGACAATTTACATATACATTATTGTCTATCAATTCCATTATATTTTAATATAAAGAAACTGTTCCCGAAAACACACTACAGTGTCAAAAGTAAGAGAAAGCATTGTTCTTATCTTTCCACAGGAGTCAGAGCACTAATTTACCTCTTACAAATCTATTTTGTTCTTTAGCATATTAATATTCAAATTGTAATCTTATGATGAAGAAAAAAATAAAATATGTCAAAAAATCTTTTAAGCATAATATTACTAATTGAAGACATGAAAATTTATAAAAAGATAGAACAGAATGATCTGAATTTTTCACTAGATCACCTCTTTCTGCGCGTAAACTGCTCACTTTATATTAAAATGCTGTTAATTTACTTTAAAAGATTTTGCTTATATTATTCACATCGTGTTCAAAATTATATATGAAAATAAATTCTTTCCTAGTTCATATTTATCTTGCATTTCACAATATTGTTGTCACCTGAAAAGAAATACTTCATAAGCGTAGAAAAGATTATATTGTAAGGGAAAACTTCTAAAAAAAAAAATTATTGCCTTCATACACCTACATCCAAACAACCTACGTCATATTCTATTTCTGAAAACTTATTTCAAGATTCTTTAATTATTCATAGTGTAACCTGGATTCTCCTTCGTTCAAGGTAAAGAATCCTTCTTTTCAAAACAAATTCGATTAACAAGCATAATTTATTATGAACATCCACCGCCTGTTGCATTCATTCACAGTTACTTGGGATTTTCTTTTCATTTTTCACATAAGCGCTACCAGATTTTCTTTTACATTCATTAGGATCTAGGGATTTTGAATTGAAAATATATGAATAGAACAAAAGGCCCAATCCTGGCCTAGACAATATTTTTCATTTACTTCAAACTTTTATTTTCTATTAAATATCCACTTTTTCTAGTAATACTCAAACTTCCAGTTTCTCCCTACAGCTTTTCAATCTCTGGAGACATTCGTTCTTCCCTTTTCTGGTGCTGCCAGTCATTTTCGGAGGAAACAAGAACAAACTTAATGGAAACTATATCCAAGTTAAATGTAAAGTCTGCCTGTTATAAATTGCCTTCTGTTATCATATAAGAGGCATTTTGTAGCATTTAAGGGCACATCTACAAATATCTTTCATGATGTTGGCAAACCCAGATTTGAATCACATTAGAAATAAAAATGCATTTTTTATTTTAGTTATGAAAGCTTAAGAAGAATTTGAGATCAAAAGAAATGTTTACAAAGCATGACTGTAAGAAGTTACCACTGTACTCAGAAGATACTTGAAGTAACTAATTAAAAAAGTTGTGATATTACCTAAAACGAATGAGCATCTCCTTCCCAAAATTTCGAGTATTGACGGTGCTGGGTAAGTTTGCACAAGTATCATAGCTTCAATATAATTTCCACTTCGAAGCAGTGAAAAACATGTCATTATTTTTCTCATATATTAAACATTCCTTTATAGAATAAAATATGCAATAATACAACTAAATCCTATGAAAAGAAATACTGCATTAGAAAATGACAAGTACATAACTTTAAAAAAAATTTCTATCTCTCTGTTGCTACCAATAACAGCGATGTGATTGGTTTTATGTCACAGACTCCTTTTCTATTAAGAGCAAGGACGGTGCCTTCTTATGATGGACTTTGGTCTTGCCAAGTGCGACTGTTACCCTGAGTGAATACCTTTTATAGCCTTGGACTGTGGAAGGCCTCGAACCTATGCTCCATGAACAGTACTTGTATCTATTTATTGAGAAGCGGATACGATACATATGGTTTTTTTTTCATA
>JAXCGZ010009520.1:130000-132500 GCA_037179515.1 Halocaridina rubra
GGTATTATGAGCAAGTGCATTAGTAAAATAATAACCTTTTCTTTATTTGCTTATTTGTGCATTTACTTATTTATTAATTAATTAAAGAAATTATTCGCTTAATCTTCATGTAATCTACTTACTGATGAAAGAGAGAGAGAGAGAGAGAGAGAGAGAGAGAGGAGAGAGAGAGAGAGAGAGAGAGAGAGAGAGAGAGAGAGGAGAGAGAGAGAGAGAGAGAGAGAGAGAGAGAGAGAGAGAGACCTATATATATATATATATATATATATTATATATATATATATATATATATATATATATATATATATATATATATATAATATATATATATATATATATATAATATATATATATATATATATATTGATAACACTGAACTGTTAACATACAGCCTAAAATGGTAGGAAAAGGCCATTAAATAAAACAACGAATATATATATATATATATATATATATATATATATATATATATATATATATATATATATATATATATATATATATATATATATATATATATATATATATATATATATATATATAAAGTACTTATTAATTTCGTGACCAGGTTAGGTCACGAAATTGATAAGTACTTTATATATATATATATATATATATATATATATATATATATATATATATATATATATATATATTATATATATATATATATATATATATATATATATATATATATATATATATATATATATATATATATATATATATATATATATATAAAGTACTTATTAATTTCGTGACCAGGTTAGGTCACGAAATTAATAAGTACTTTATATATATATATATATATATATATATATATATATATATATATATATATATATATATATATATATATATATATATATATATATATATATATATATATATATATATATTCGTTGTTTTATTTAATGGGCTTTTCCAACCATATATATATATATATATATATATATATATATATATATATATATATATATATATATATATATATATATATATATATATATATATATATATATATATATATATATATATATATATATATATATATATATATATATATTCGTTGTTTTATTTAATGGGCTTTTCCAACCATATATATATATATATATATATATATATATATAATATATATATATATATAATATATATATTATATATATATATATATATATATATATATATATATAATATACACACACGAAAAGCTGTTGAGGTTTCTATAAAATATAAGATTTTCTGAATATACAAAAACTACTTTTGTTTTATATCCATTGTGAATGAAGAAAAAACTGCTAGATTTGAATATTATTATTTATATATCCTGTACTGCAGATAACCATTCTTGATACCTGGTATATATTTTCATGTCTAAACAAATATAATTATTAACATAAAATACTGTAAATTACACAGAGTAATCCAGAGCAAAACATGATTAAAATTTCTGATCATATATATTAATCCTTTGTGTGTTTCGTTCTAGATTCTGATGTATGATACTTCTTCACGCTAACGTTGGTATTCATTACATGTTTACAACTCGACGCTATGCTGAGAAAAGTTAAATTATTTTAAACATTCCTTATGTATCATAAAAACTCCTCGAATTTCATTTGTTTTCATTATATTTAATTCTTATATGAGAGTAAGATAAGCATTGATTGCCTTTACCTTAGACTTAGTTTGTGAAGATACCCGTATTCCTACCGAACATCAAATGGTTCGCTCTTGTAAACTTTTCACTTTATTAGAGTTCATACTTGAAGAAAGCCAATATTCACTCTATCTTATACCCAAGTACCTATGGCGAAAGAAAGAAATAAAACGTGATCGACCGTGGGTAGTCGGGTCGACATCCTGTGTTATATCTACTTAACTACTGAAACAAGGATAATGGTGTTTTGGAAACTGAGATGAAAGTTCAATGAAAAATTGAAGATATAACTATATTACAGTAAGTAAAACTCTTGCTTATACTTCAAAAGTTGCAACATGTGATTTTTGGAGTTATAAATGACTACTAAATAAGCTCATCTTTTATCGTCTGATGTTTTAGAGAACGATCCACTGGAACAAGGAATATAAATGAAAATTTTATGGCTGAAATTCTTTAAATTATTTTAGGTATTTACATGTTTTACATATTGTTCAATATAGATCCTCTTTACTGCTTAGAAATATTTCAAAAAGTAATGCATATTCCCCCGGAGGGAGAAGGAAAGATTACTTACTTCCTAAGTGTTCCCATGCTTGTTGTAAAAGTCAACTAAATGAGACAGACCGAGGGGACTGCGAATCCCCTTCTATGTCTTTTCTTTCGCAAATAGTAAAGGTATTACGCTTGACTAAGTAACTCCCCTTAAATAAGGGAATATGGTTCTTGTATATAGATACTGCATTGATTTTCAAACAATTATTTCACATTTATGTCTACCTTTTAAGAAATAAATCAGACCCACATTTTCATTACATTAATTATCCAAAGCAATTTAGC
>JAXCGZ010009520.1:137500-140000 GCA_037179515.1 Halocaridina rubra
AAGTCAAAGAGGAAGTTTTTATTTTATGTGTGACACTAGGACAGGCATAAACTTCCCTAATCAATAAAGGCCCCGGCACAAGAAAATACCAAAACGAAGGAAAAGAAAAAGGTTAATGACAAGGCAGAGATGAGGTAATATCACACAAAGGCAAACGACAGTCAAAAAAACAGTCAAGGTATGCTGAAAGTGCCAAAGACGGCACTGAGCAGGAGGGATTGGTGGAGGGAGAGCGAAAATAGAAGAGACTGAGATCATAGAGTGGTCAGATTTACCAAGAGGGGAAACCACAAAATAAGAGTAGACTGGAGGGTTAGAAGTTAGAAATAGGTCAAGAGTGTTTGCTGCATGTTCGTGACAATCGGAAACACGAGTAGGATGATTAATTATTTGCTCCAGATTGTGAGTAATAGAGAAAGCAAGGACCTCACTTCCTCCCACATCAGTGTGAAAAGAATGAAGCCACTCACTGTTGTGTACATTGAAGTCTCCAAAGTAGATAACTTCAGCATGTGGGTGAGAAGATAGCAAGAACACATGGCACAAAGACAGATATTCAAAGAAAGACTCAAACTCGGTGGAGATTGGAGAACAGTAGCAGAAGCAGAGGAAAATGGTGATAGTGGAGAGATAGACTTATAGCCAGAGAACATCAAAGTTAGGAGATTCAAGGTCCATGAGCCTCGCAAGAGGAGTGTTAGTGTTGCAGTAGGCACAGACCCCACCTTTAGAACGAAAACGAGTATACAGTTTATAGTGAGAGATTTGAAATGGGTCAGTGGAAGTATGCATAGACAGCGGGGATTCAGATAAGAGGAGGAGGATAGGGAGGAAAGTGCACAAGTGCTGTTCCACAGACGAAAGATTAGAGTTCAGCCCACGAATGTTAGAATAGTGAAGAGTGAAAGCAGCAGATCTATTGGGAGGTGCAAGGTTAAGGGCAGAGCCATTATGACCACCAAGCGTGCCTGCCCTCAAGCCAATAGTGGAGTCAACATGATCCCCAGAGATTCTTCGCACCCCTCTATGTCGAGTGCTGGGGGCCATTAGCTGTGGACCTTTCATAAATAATAAAAAATATGAGGAAAAAAGACAAAAAAAGACAGATGTGGGGAGTGTTGTGACTTGTCAAATGTAATGGAATAGCAAGATATGTGTAATGAATACGCCAGAATATTCAGTGTAGATGTAGGCATGAGGAAAGAACTGTCATGAAGGAGGACTCAGCCCGGAACTGTCTGGACCAGTCCTAGTTGTATCCTAATACCTTCAGTCGTAGTCTTTCAACGGGCGACTGGTGCCATGGCCAACCTACCCGTTAAGAAACATTATTTCTTTTCATTTGTTTCCCAGATAATAATGGGATCTTTGAGCCTATATTGAAGTTTTTAAGTTAGTTCCTCCCAATTTAGTTTGCTTTAATGACAGCAGAGCTTAAATAAAAAAAAATTATTCTACAAGAACGAGGTTTTTTGTCATCTCGCTTCCCTTATTCGTGAATTTGTCTTTTTTGTGGCATGAACAGTGTTTAAAAACAATTAAGCTACTCACTGCAAAGCTATTTATTCAATACTTAGCCATATACATATTTGCATTCTTATAGGCATTTACATTCTTTTATATCCATCTAATTAGCTTAAACATTCAGCAATCAATTTCTACAAACATATACATGCTGAATATATGTATTTTGTACAACTTTTTCCCTCTAATGATGGCCAACTGAATACTCTTAAAAGTATATGGAACTACGTTATTCCTGTTTTTCACTTTGTAGTCAAAATAGTCACAAACTACAGCAATACCACCACGTAGTATACATTGTCTGACTGAAGGTTAGGAGAGATACACAAGTAATCAACGACTACCCACAGTTTTTATAAATATGAAAGATTGAAGAGGAACATAATCATAGTTCTAGAGCTTATCTTCCAAAATATTTAATTTTGGGGTTAACCGTTCTTCCTAGTATACCATATATAATATGTTACAAATAGGTAAAACAGCAAAACACAAGATAAAAGGTGAAAAGTATAATCTCTCAAATAATGCCACAAACTTAATATCATTCGGGGCTTCCTGCGGAGCTTTATTTTAAGAATCTCTCTCTCTCTCTCTCTCTCTCTCTCTCTCTCTCTCTCTCTCTCTCTCTCTCTCTCTCTCTCTCTCTCTCTCTCTCTCTCTCTCTCTCTCTCTCTCTCTCTCTCTCTCTCTTTCAAGGAGAAGGTGTTTCCTTTTAATGGGAAGATTAGGAAAGCCTTTTAAGCTAAATTGATACTGTAAGTCTCAACCTCTTCATTTATCACTCATGGCACGATACACAATAGATAAACCCACTTTTGATGGTTTTTATTTATTTCTTTCATTTTCTTAATCCTTAAGTTTAAGAATATCATTATGAATTATAACCAAATCCTACAGCAATGTCCAGGTTTGCTTTCCTCTTATCATTGCCCAGCCAGTTTAAAGCAAATCAAGCTCATAATGATGAGTCAATATA
>JAXCGZ010009520.1:145000-147500 GCA_037179515.1 Halocaridina rubra
AATACTGAATTCTTACAGGACTTACAGGAAAAATACATACTAAGAGTTAAGCGGGAAATATCTACAAAATGACCTAGGTTCCTGTAATACATATTGGTACCGAAGTATGGAAACATATCAATCAATCAATGAAAACTTTAATTAAATACACCGAAAAGTTTAATATGTTCCCTGATCAAATATTGAGACTTGTTATACTTACGATTCTAATGAATATTCTATGTCCACATCAATAAACTTATGAAAAAGTAATATCGTGCGAATCTCTCTCTCTCTCTCTCTCTCTCTCTCTCTCTCTCTCTCTCTCTCTCTCTCTCTCTCTCTCTCTCTCTCTCTCTCTCTCTCTCATATATATATATATATATATATATATATATATATATATATATATATATATATATATATATATATATATATATATATATATATATATATATATATATATATATATATATATATATCACACATGCGCTAAAAACAAACATACTATATCATTGCCTCATACAGCTCTGTCATGTCTTGATACTTATTTATATATTGTCACACATAACTGAAATACAGAAGCAACGACAGAGAAAGGGTATATATATATATATATATATATATATATATATATATATATATATATATATATATATATATATATATATATATATATATATATATATATATATATGGTAGGAAAAGCCCATGAAATAAAACAACGAAAATATATATATAAAAAGTACTTATTAATTTCGTGACATTAATATATATATATATATATATATATATATATATATATATATATATATATATATATATATATATATATATATATATATATATATAATATATATATATATATATATATATATAATATATATATATATATATATATATATATATATATATATATATATATATATATATATATATATATATATGTTGACAAATACATATAGATACATAGAATTGAATATATATATATATATATATATATATATATATATATATATATATATATATATATATATATATATATATATATAGAGAGAGAGAGAGAGAGAGAGAGAGAGAGAGAGAGAGAGAGAGAGAGAGAGAGAGAGAGAGAGAGAGAGAGAGAGAGAGAGAGAGAGAGAGAGAGAGAGAGAGAGAGAGAGAGGAGAGAGAGAGAGAGACTTAAGTAACACAAAGTGAGGGAGATCTTACTTATTTTTTTTCTTTGCATTTTTCTATTTTTTAGTTTTATATCTTTATTTCTGGATGTGGTTTTTCATGTGTTCATTAATCTGATAGTAATACACCTTTTTAATCGCTTTCTGAGGGTATGGAACTGAAGTGTTTGCAAATAATGGAATAATGGTAAAATATGAAGGATATGTTAGATAAAAGCTACAGATATATGTTTAAGTAAATGTCTTTCTTCATAATATCAAATATAATACAAAAGGATACAAATTAACAAAAACGGCTCTAGTCTATACAAAAACAGTTCTTGAAATTTCACTTCAATGTGTCTATAGTCTGAAACATAAAAAACGAAAAGAGCCTAAAACTTGCAATATTATATAAATTTACAAAATAGATGACCCAAGAAAGCTGACTTCTGACCTGAATCGGAAAGGGTCATATGACACATGCTTGATCTCCTCACTCTGGATGATCTACAAGTTTTGTTTTGTTTTTTTATCAATAGCAATTAATTATCTATTGACACTAATTACTGATAATTCAGTGTTAGTGTATTCGTTTGTTGACTTTCTTGTTGAAAGAAAAATTTTAAAGCAATGAAAAGCATGAATTGGTAAAGACAAGAAAGATAATTGTATTTTAATTTTCAAGTATTAACTATTTCCTTGTCTCTTCGTTACTCCATGTGACCAGGCAAAGTAAACATGAAATAATCGAGTCATGAATAAATCATTTACAGCAAAAGGTGAGAAGTTGGTTGGAAGTTTTTTTCCGACTAAACTTCTGTTCAAGTTGTGATCCATCACTCATATAATTCTTAGATCTAAAACGTCTTTTTTCCTCCTCCTTCCTCCCCCTACCCCCTTATTCAACACTTTCTGATTTTTCTCTTTTCCCTCTTAAAGTAGACCTTCAGAAAGGCAGTCATGAACGTAGCAACAGGAAATGCTTTATATCATTCAAGATTTCTTGAATTTTAAAAATATGACTTAGTGTGAAAAGAAGTTATAATAAACTACATATTAATATTCTATACTTTGAATAATTTTTGGACACATAATAGAAAAGTTTTTATCGTTATGGGTATAAAAACTTTAAGTTTTGAAGGTATGGAATAAATTTTGCAGTATAGAACCCTAGATTAATGTGAAACCATACAGTTGTGAGTTCAAGAAAAAAATGACATTATTGCTAACCAAAGAAGCACTTTCATTACAAGGATATGATCAAGACACTAAAGTGTGTTTCAGTTAATAACGTAATTACAAACAGAGTAACTTCTTACTATCTATTCATGGCTTCCTGAATACCAAGTATTTCCATTTAT
>JAXCGZ010009520.1:152500-155826 GCA_037179515.1 Halocaridina rubra
TCATTAGCCACTTTTCTGACCACTCATGCAGATTATTTAGATCCTCCTGAAGTTCTCTACCATTGTTCTCGTTTTTTACTTTCTTCACAATCTTTGCATCATCTGCAAACATATTCATGAATGAATTTACAGACTCTGGTAGGTCATTTACATATACAAGGAACAAAAGTGGCCCCAAAACTGAACCCTGTGGAACTCCACTACTAACTCTTCTCCATTCAGACACTGAGTGTCTTACTCTAACCCTCTGTTCCCTTCCTTCTAAGTAAGTTTTTATCAATTCCAAAACATTTCCACCTATTCTAGCCATTGAGTGCAGCTTCCTAATAAGTCTCCCATGTGGAACAGTGTCAAACGCTTTCTGGAAATCTAGGAATATGCAATCTGCCCAGCCCTCTCTTTCCTGTAAGATTTGGCTTACCTCATCATAAAATTCTAATAAGTTTGTTACTGTTGATCTACCTTCTCTGAAGCCATGTTGCCTCACTGACAAAAAGTTGAAGAATTCCAAGTGAAGAGAGATATGTTTCCTTAGTAGTTTCTCCATAACTTTGCAAACTATGCTGGTCAAGGAAACTGGTCTATAGTTCAGAGCCGTATCCCTCCTTCCCTTTTTGAAGATAGGTATCACATTTGCTTGTTTCCAGCATCTTGGAATCTCCCCCGACTCCAGTGACTATTTAAATATGATACTTAGTGCCACTGATATTGTGTTTGCGCATTTTTTAAGCACATGAGGGGATATGTCATCAGGACCTGTAGCTTTATGAACATCTAAATCCATCAGCGCTTTGCATACCTCTGTGGCTGTAAGGTTGATGTTCTCTAATACCGGCCCTTGAGCTTCTATCACTGCAATCTGAGGGGGTGGGGTATTTTCTACTGTAAATACTGACTGAAACTCCTTGTTCAATTCTTTGCAGATCTCTTCGTCCGTCTCAGTGATGCTTCCATCCGCTCTCTTTAGCCTTAAAACCTGTTCTTTTACCTTCAGTTTTCCTCTGATAAAGCTGTGGAAAAGCTTGGGATTTTCTTTAGCCTTCCTGGTGATGTCCCTCTCATAATCTCTCTCTGCCTCTCTCCTTTTACTTAGGTAGTCATTTCTTGCTCTTTTGTAGGCTTGCCAGGCATTTATGTTTTTTCTCCTCCTATTCCTTTTCCAGCATTTGTCTCTCCACTCCTTAGCTCTTTTACACCCATTATCGAACCATTTCTCTCTGGCATGAATTACACCTACTTTGGTGACAGGTATGCAGCAATCTACTATCTTCCCATATTTCTCACAAAAGATGTCATACATTTCTTGTACAGATTTGTTGTAAAATAAGGTTCTCCAGTCAATAACTGCAAAAAGCTCATTCATTTTGATGTAATCTCCTTTCGGATAGTTCCTCCTCATGTCCTCAGTGCCTCTACTCTCAGGAAGAATATCTTCAATGATATACTCCATCAACAACACACAGTAGTCACTCTTTCCAATTGGTGGTTCATACTCAATATTTTCAATATCCAACACATTATCTGTGAACACTAGATCAAGTAGTGATGGCTCATCCCCACCCCTGGCTCTTGTTGGTTCCATTACATGTTGGTGTAGGAAATTCCCTTGTACGCAATCTAGGAATCTTGCCCCGAATGAGTCCTCACCACTGTGTGGGTCAAGATTTATCCAATCGATCTCTTTATGATTAAAGTCTCCCATAATCAATATCCTACATTTTTTCTCCCGTGCCATGTTAACAACTGAGTTTATGACTTCAATAGTACCTATATGACTTTCCTCATAAATTTCAAGCCTATTTTGGTTCCTTGGTG
The DNA here is from genome assembly GCA_037179515.1 of Halocaridina rubra. Classification (NCBI taxonomy): domain Eukaryota; kingdom Metazoa; phylum Arthropoda; class Malacostraca; order Decapoda; family Atyidae; genus Halocaridina; species Halocaridina rubra. The sequence continues at coordinate 154,316 of JAXCGZ010009520.1, forward strand.
GGTTGTATACAACAGTTATTATAATGCTCTCTGACCCAGTATTTATGCGTGTGTGTGTGTGTGTGTGTGTGTGTGTGTGTGTGTGTGTGTGTGTGTGTGTGTGTGTGTGTGTGTGTGTGTGTGTGTGTGTGTGTGTGTGTGTGTGTGTGTGTGTGTGTGTGTGTGTGGTGTGTGTGTGTGTGTGTGTGTGTGTGTGTGTGTGTGTGTGTTTAACGTTATATGAAGTTTCAGCTCAGACATAATGAGGTACAGACTTAATGCTTTGTTTTTCGAAGTGATTATATATATATATATAAATATATATATATATATATATATATATATATATATATATATATATATATATATATATATATATATATATATATATATATATATATATATATATATATGGATTAAACACCTTTTATTTTTGTCTCAAAATTTGGCACTCTCTCTCTCTCTCTCTCTCTCTCTCTCTCTCTCTCTCTCTCTCTCTCTCTCTCTCTCTCTCTCTCTCTCTCTCTCTCTCTCTCTCTCTTTATATATATATATATATTATATATATATATATATATATATATATATATATATATAATCATTCCCCTTAACACCATGCTATGTCTTGAGGCGTCTCCATAAGAATTTCAATTTGGGATTGCCTTTTATTTTTCAATACTCTTAGGGAAGCTTACTCCCTTTAATGTAAATTGGATATGTTTCACAATATCTTCTGATCCCTCTTCTACACCAAAACACCTTTCTCTACTTTATATGTAGTCTGAGATAGAATAATATCAGTCTAGCATATCTACACTACTGGCAGAAACGAAAGGAAATTTAAGTTTGGTTCAATGCTTGATGACACTATATTGATGCTTTATTTAATAATGTGATGTTGGGTCATAGACCAGAATGAAGCAATTTACAGGTCAAGGCATTATTTTTATAGGACATTATATTGGTCTACCATACCAAACACCCGATTTTTCACCTTTATTCTGCAGAGAAAAAACTAAAAGTTTACCCAGTCTTGAGAAAAGCTTCATAAAGGACAGCAGTGTTGTCTGTCATTTAATACCCCTTCTCTGAATATGCAAATGTAATTGTCAGACTAATAAAGAAGTGTACTATAAACCTCAAACACGAAAGTCAGGATATATATACTTTTAAAATATTTAATGACTTATGGGAACTCTTTCTTATCCAATAGAGAATAAAATTAATATGGTACTTTTGCGACATTCCTCTTCTCTAATTTAAGTGTGATATCAACTACAGTAAATATTAACTGAACCTATCACAACAACATAAACATGCTATCTTTACCTTATAAATCCTTATAAATGAAAACATTATCCAAAGCTCATAAATACCATACTGTTTTAATATACAAATTAATAAACGACATTCTAAATATTTTAGACTTTAACTTTAAAAAACTTTACCGTCTTAACACTATCTGATTACGGATTTATCAAGTAGGGACCTCTTTAGCAAACCCATCAACAATTAAACATTTTATGACGTTA
>JAXCGZ010009521.1:0-15000 GCA_037179515.1 Halocaridina rubra
CCTCAAGATTTGTTACAAGTTTCAGATTCTGGCTTCAGCATGACGGACTGGCTTCAGCATGACGGACTGGCTTCAGCATGACGGAAGTCATACGACAAAACTAATATTTGTTGTAAGACGAGACTGTTCATATTAAAGGAAAAAAAATTGAGAACTTTTTCGTGAGGAAGAGAGAGAAGCTGCCGTCCAGTTTCTGCCTTGAGGGAAATCTAGAAGAGTTGCCAGAGGTGGAGCCATCACACCACATTACCTAATTTTTTGTGTAAACTGGGGAAAGCTCTTGAGCCGTTTTACCTGATCCTGTGGTTCTATATATTGTTAAAATCAGTATCCTTCCCATTTATATTAACTAGTTAGTTAGTTTGATACATGAAAAAATTGAATAATAAAAGAAAAAAAAATTACCAAATACCCACCTGTCAACAGTACTGAGTTAAGTTGCCAAGTAGTACAGCAGTCTTATTTTCTTCATTTTTTTTGCTTTTCTTTTAGCTTTCTCTTTTACTATTTTGTTATTTTGTATATATATTGAGTTAAATATAAAGTCTAAATCCCGTGATAACATATCTTGGTTAGCAAGTCAGTTTATCAGTTAGGAAGAATATATAACAGAAACAGGTGGGTGCCACCTCGAACACAAATTCGAATTTTCCTTCAGGTTTGACTTTTGTTTTTCTTTTTCTTTTTATACTTAAATTACCATGGTCAAGTTTTTAAGTTAAGATGTGTGTTACCAGAAAGGAGACAAACTGAGTCACTAAATAGCACTTATATGGAGATATAAAAATTCTGTGTGAAGGTAAATTAGAAGTTTTTCTCTTTTCTTTTTTTTTCCTCTTTCTCGTCTTCTTTCTATATTCTGTGAGAGGGAGAACATAAAAATGAAGCCATCTCTGTCCCAAACCTCTCCCACCCATGGGTCGGGAGAAGGGGTAGTCATCAGAGGACTTAAACAGAGAATCAAGAAGTTAGAGGAAATGGTTATAAGCCTTGATGATAAAATTCGGAATATGGATGGAGAAATGAAAGAGAATGAAACACTCAGAGAACAAATAAGATCTTTGGAGGAAGCAAATAAAGCACAAGGGCAGGAGAGAAAGGAACTAGAAAAAAGAATAAAGAAGCTGGAAGGGGAAAAGAGTCAACTAGAATCTAGAATTTCTAAACAAGAAGATAAAAACAAACAACTGAATGACAACCTAAAGGAATTAGATGTTAGTTCACTGCTCTCTTCTGAGAGAGACGAGATTGCTGCTTGGAATGTTCAGATTAAGGAAAACATTGAACAGTTCAGAAAAGAGTTCCAGGAGCTGAATATGGAAAATGATGCCATGAAAACGTCCATTGCTGATGCACTAAAGGGGAATGTGGCAGTAAAAGAGGCTGTAAAGGTGGTGGCACTGGAAAACATACAAACAGTTGACTATAAAGAGACAGTAATCCAAAAAATGAAAGACGTTGTGATGGAAAGGGCAAGCCCACTCATCAGACAGGCACTTGATAAGGAGAAGACAGTGGTAATCTCAGGCATAAGTGAATCCCAGGAGCCAACATGGCAGGGGAGACTTGAAGAAAATAAAGCTAACGTTGTAGACCTGATAAGAAAGCTTGGAGTAGTATGTGGTCCTGAGGATATTGTAAACATACACCAACTAGGTAAATATTCGAGGGAAGGAAAGCCGAGACCAACAAAAGTAACCTTTGAGAGAGGGGAGACATGTAGGGAAATATTGTTGAGAAAAAAAAGTCTAAAAGACCTTCAAGAATGCAAAGAAGTGTTCATTAGACGATACAGAACACAGGAAGAGATGGGAAAGATCAAAAACTTGTTGCAAGAGGCAAGAAGGTTAAATGATGAAAGAAATGAAGAAGAGAAGAAAAATTTTCGTTACAGAATACTTCCAGACAAAGGGGAGATAAAGAAGATAATGACAGAAGATCAGGGGATGGGGCCTCATTAAGATTGTTATACACAAATGCTGATGGATTAGCTGGTAAGGCAGTAGAATTAAAAGATAGGATTCACAACAGTAAGGCAGATATAGTAGCAATTACAGAGACTAAGTTGAGTGAGGACATAAACAGTGTCACAGTTTTTCCTAAGGGCTTCAGAATACTAAGGGTCGAAAGATCTGAGAGGACTGGTGGAGGGATAGCACTGCTCATAAGTGAGAGGATTCAAGTTGAAGAAATAAACTTGGCTATAGAAAGTGAGTTCAGGGAATTTCTTGTTGCGTGCATAAATACTGGGTCAGAGAGCATTATAATAACTGTTGTATACAACCCACCAAGGAACCAAAATAGGCTTGAAATTTATGAGGAAAGTCATATAGGTACGATTGAAGTCATAAACTCAGTTGTTAACATGGCGCGGGAGAAAAAATGTAGGATTTTGATTATGGGAGACTTTAATCATAAAGAGATAGATTGGATAAATCTTGACCCACACAGTGGTGAGGACTCATTTGGGGCAAGATTCCTAGATTGCGTACAAGGGAATTTCCTACACCAACATGTAATGGAACCAACAAGAGCCAGGGGTGGGGATGAGCCATCACTACTTGATCTAGTGTTCACAGATAATGTGTTGGATATTGAAAATATTGAGTATGAACCACCAATTGGAAAGAGTGACCACTGTGTGTTGTTGATGGAGTATATCATTGAAGACATTCTTCCTGAGAGTAGAGGCACTGAGGACATGAGGAGGAACTATCCGAAAGGAGATTACATCAAAATTAATGAGCTTTTTGCAGTTATTGACTGGAGAACCTTATTTTACAACAAATCTGTACAAGAAATGTATGACATCTTTTGTGAGAAATATGGGAAGAGAGTAGATTGCTGCATACCTGTCACCAAAGTAGGTGTAATTCATGCCAGAGAGAAATGGTTCGATAATGGGTGTAAAAGAGCTAAGGAGTGGAGAGACAAATGCTGGAAAAGGTATAGGAGGAGAAAAAACATAAATGCCTGGCAAACCTACAAAAGAGCAAGAAATGACTACCTAAGTAAAAGGAGAGAGGCAGAGAGAGATTATGAGAGGGACATCACCAGGAAGGCTAAAGAAAATCCCAAGCTTTTCCACAGCTTTATCAGAGGAAAACTGAAGGTAAAAGAACAGGTTTTAAGGCTAAAGAGAGCGGATGGAAGCATCACTGAGACGGACGAAGAGATCTGCAAAGAATTGAACAAGGAGTTTCAGTCAGTATTTACAGTAGAAAATACCCCAACCCCTCAGATTGCAGTGATAGAAGCTCAAGGGCCGGTATTAGAGAACATCAACCTTACAGCCACAGAGGTATGCAAAGCGCTGATGGATTTAGATGTTCATAAAGCTACAGGTCCTGATGACATATCCCCTCATGTGCTTAAAAAATGCGCAAACACAATATCAGTGGCACTAAGTATCATATTTAAGGAGTCACTGGAGTCGGGGGAGATTCCAAGATGCTGGAAACAAGCAAATGTGACACCTATCTTCAAAAAGGGAAGGAGGGATACGGCTCTGAACTATAGACCAGTTTCCTTGACCAGCATAGTTTGCAAACTTATGGAGAAACTACTAAGGAAACATATCTCTCTTCACTTGGAATCCTTCAACTTTTTGTCAGTGAGGCAACATGGCTTCAGAGAAGGAAGATCAACAGTAACAAACTTATTAGAATTTTATGATGAGGTAAGCCAAATCTTACAGGAAAGAGAGGGCTGGGCAGATTGCATATTCCTAGACTTCCAGAAAGTGTTTGACACTGTACCACATGGGAGACTTATTAGGAAGCTGCAATCAATGGCTAGAATAGGTGGAAATGTCTTGGAATGGATAAAAACTTACTTAGAAGGAAGGGAACAGAGGGTTAGAGTAAGACACTCAGTGTCTGAATGGAGAAGAGTTAGTAGTGGAGTTCCACAGGGTTCAGTTTTAGGGCCGCTTTTGTTCCTTGTATATGTAAATGACCTACCAGAGTCTGTAAATTCATTCATGAATATGTTTGCAGATGATGCAAAGATTGTGAAGAAAGTAAAAAACGAGAACAATGGTAGAGAACTTCAGGAGGATCTAAATAATCTGCATGAGTGGTCAGAAAAGTGGCTAATGAAATTCAATACCTCAAAATGTAAGGTAATGAGAATGGGTACAAGTGCAAGAAGGCCCAAGCTTGACTACTCGGTGGCTGGAGTACAACTTCAAGAGACAGAAAATGAGAGAGATCTAGGAGTAAACATACTGGCAGATTTGTCTCCAGAAATACATATAAATGGCGTAGTAAGGGCAGCATATGCATTCTTATCAAATGTAAGGGTAGCCTTCAGGCACATGGACAAGGAAATGTTCAGAAATATTTATGTAACCTATGTGAGGCCAAAACTGGAATATGCAGCCCCCTTTTGGAATCCGCACTTGAAAAAGCACATAACTAAGCTTGAAAAAGTTCAAAGACATGCCACGAAACTGGTGCCAGAAATACGCAATCTCGGTTATGATGAGAGGCTGAGGGAATTAGACTTGCCATCACTCGAAGCTAGAAGAGTAAGGGGGGATATGGTGACAGTCTTTAAATTCCTTCATGGTTATGGTAGAGTGGATAGGGATCGATATTTCGATATGGCTGGCTCTAGAACTAGAGGTCATAGTTTGAAGCTTCGTAAGAAAACTTGTTTGCAGGATGTAAGGAAATACTTTTTCAGTGTAAGAGTAGTTGATAATTGGAATTCGCTAAGCGAGGAGGTAGTTAATGCTATCTCAATCCATAGTTTTAAGGACAGGTATGATAAGTATCACTAAGTCTAAAAATGGAACCGATCAGGAGACGGGAAGATACGAGCTTTGGGCTCTTTCCCGTAAACACAATTAGGTAATCACAATTAGGTAATCACACACACACACACACGCATATATATATATATATATATATATATATATATATATATATATATATATATATATATATATATATATATATATATATATATATATATAATGACTTTAATTATATGTAGTCTAAATTTGTGATGAACTGGCGTTTTTCTTATTATGAAAAATTACTTTCTCTATATTTCTTTATTCAGCCCCGATAAATTTTCCTATCTAACACTGAGATAATATCTTTTTAGTTTATCGTGTGCGAATGTCATATTATGTTTTGAAATCAAAATTATTTTTCTTTAATAAACCGCGAAAAAAATACCTTCTGCCTGAAAGATTATATAACTTTTTGAATTATATCCACCCATAATCAGCATAAATTATCTATTTTAATACATTTTTATTTATATAGATATGAATACGCTTAATTATACCTAAGGAAATGCTTCGCTTATGATCCGAAAAAGTAATTTACATTTTACTTATTCCTAATTCAACTCTCGCTTATTTTTACTATTGACAGAAAACATGTGAAAATGCAAGTGCCGACTGTAAGCACCTCAGATAACCTACAAGAAATCTCTTCCTTGGAGAACTCTCAGAGCCCTGCAGCAGGCACTGCTGAAGCCCAGACTTGCGGCACCGAGTATACTCCATTCACAGAAGGTCCTGTAGATTCAAAACAAGATTCTAGCATATGTGATCCAAACGATAAAGTAGGTAATGGTACAACACAAGGAGGCAAAGATGGCAAAAATAGTTCTATGTCAAACGCAAATGGTCAATTGATCCCAGAAAATAAAGTAGAAGCGTTCAAAAACGAACAGTGCGAAAGTACACTTCAATTTGTGAAGTCCAAAGTCTGTGAAATACCTAAAGAAAATGTCACTGACAGTTTAACCCCTGATCAGAACTCTCTCGAGAGTAAAGTGCAGAAAGAGAAATCTAGAGACAGTGCAGCAACCAATGACCATGCGAATCAGAATGGAGCCCCGAAGGACTTTTTGCTTAAACCTCCAGAAGACGATGATATTGGTAAAAAGAAACGAAGGGCGCAACTTTTCTTGGACATCCCAAGTGCTCAGCAAAGTATTCCAGTCTTGGCTGTAACTCCAGCTACGGGAAGTATAGGGCATCAGAGTCCGTTGTGCGGTGAAGAGGCTTCCATCAGCCCCAACAGTTGTATTCAGTGCCTTTTAACAGCCAAAACCGTATGGACGCTCTTATTAACAGTCCTTGACCAAATCACGGATTTCATGGCAATTGAGAGATTTTACAGAACGGGTCACATCTTTTTCTTCGTTCTCAGTATAATATTCTATGCTTTTCCAATACTTGTTATGTGTACATATGCAACAAATGTGTAAGTTCACTTTATTTTCATCACTTTAAGCTAACCAATATGTCATACCTGTAAAATGAGCACCAGATTAAATCATAATTATATAAACACATTGCAGCGTATCAATAGTTGTTTATTTTATCGTTTTACATTGTAGGCTCAGGAAGAAACTCGAGTGGACATGGCTAGACTGTGTTCTGAATTATCCTCTAGCCCCATACTGGCTGTTAGTATTTACTTTGTATGTTCTAACACCAAATTTGAATTGTCATAATACAGCAAAAAGCATAAAAGTGAAAATTATATTTTTGTTATAATTTGTTTACTACTGATAACTCTCAACTCTTCATTTAATGCACAGATTAAAAACAACAGTATATGCATAAATTACTTACATATTATTATATTGAAAAAATTATCTCCTTTTTTGCCTTGTAGAATCCTAGTCAATATTACCAACTCCCTCAAAAACGGAAGGAACCATGGACGATATGATCCAAATGCTATTCCAAGCAACAGCTTGGAAGATATACTGGAGGATAGAAAAGCTATGATGACATTACATGCATTAGAAGGGACACTGGAAGCCATTCCACAAGTTTACATTCAAACTGCAGCATACATGGCTATGCCAGTGACAAGTGAGTTTACATAATTGCATGGAATATATATATATATATATATATATATATATATATATATATATATATATATATATATATATATATATATATATATATATATATATATATATATATATATATATATATATATATATATATATATATATATATATATATATATATATATATATATATATATATATATATATATATATATATATATATATATATATATATATATATATATATATATATATATATATATATATATATATATATATATATATATATATATATATATATATATATATATATATATATATATATATATATATATATATATATATATATATATATATATATATATATATATATAGTAATTTTCTAATTAGCACTGATCTCAAAGTTAAAACATGATAAGTCTTGGGAACGTTAATTCCATATATAATGATGACTACAAGTATTCTTATGCAGTCAACAGATGACTTACAGAACACTTCATCGCTGAACACTAGATTTAGTTTGTCCACTAGAAGAATCTTGATCTATCATATAGCTGATGAAGTTCCACACTGCCAACTCATTAGTTTTAAATATCAATCCTGGTGCGCAGTGGTACCACAGCTGTTCACCGTTAGATAAAAAAAAAAATATTCACTAGTTCAGACACTGATGTATACACAATTTTGCATGGTGCATTATCAGATTAATTGGCAAAGGTAACTTTTCACGACTGATAAGGTAGCACATAAACATACAGTCGAGAGGTTGCATGTATTTAAATAATGGCGCTTCTCAAAAACTGCACCATTTTCTGTGTGACACAGCTGCTTATATATATTTTATTTGATGCTTGACAGAGTCTAAGTATGTAAAGTTGTTAATTTTTGATATTGCTTTGACCATTTTTTTTTCATCTCACTCTCCCTCAAACAGAGCTAAGAGAGGAGCTGGGAGACCAAGCATATGATACCGTTTAATTATGACATGTTCAAGCTTGTCTGCAATATCTTTGCATATGATATACAATGAATGTAGGAGTCATACTGGTCAGCCTAAATTCCAGATACCACATACAAGCTTCTCAAAAAATAAAACACAATTTTACTAGAAAAGCTTCTGGGAAAATCCAGACATATCAATTATGATTTCTAGCACCTGCTAATGCTTTAAAATTTTAATGTTTTGAGGCCTGCAAAAGATTCAGACACCTGATACTTCTGACACCAGTTGAGCCTACAATCAGCCTGATGCATTTAACACTACATTGAAACTGCAGATGGTTGATGTTCCTTGCCAGTGTGGTTCATACAGTTGATGTCTTGGCACTTGTTGAAGCTTAGCACCATATCTTGAACAACCAATATCAGTTTTTATAACAAAAAGGAGTTCATATGTTCATGATGGGCATTGAGGTTGTAGGAGTCTACAAACGAAAGGTAGGTGATCTTTCAAACTAAATGATGCTTGAATGACCTAACTTATACTTAACCCTGACGCAAATTCGTGGGTAGTGACTATTATATTATCTGTGTTAAGTAATGTTTAAGTGTGATAATTTCATTGATAGGGGAGATAAGTTACCAAGCATGATTTATGCTCTCAAGTTAATGCGGATATTACTTTCCTATTCCAGGTCGATACGACGAAGTAGTTGCCAGGCTGCCCTTGACTATTAGTGTGATTTCTGCATCATGGTCAATAGTCGCCAACTTGGATGTTGGAACAAAAAATGTTTTCTGGGGAGGTATTCATCGATTATTTGCCGCTACGGAGGTTGGGGTAGCTATGAGTAAGTTGATATTTAGCTTTAATTTTTGTTAGCTTAGTACTGTGAGTATTAATGATTCTCTATCACTCTTCTTATGCTGGTCCTTACTGTGACAGCTGACTTGAATATATTTTTCTTTCAGCAACAAGAGCTATGGTAGCAGGGGGACTTTTCCTACAGTTCTATCCAGGCTTATGGGAATGGATATGGCTTCTTCCTTGTCTTGCAAGCATAATAGTGACTTGGTTCACGGCCTTCTTCTCTATCAGGAGCTTTAGGCGCCTTCTGATGCCTGTGAAGAAGGCTTTGGCGATTCCACCAGCAGATCTAGAGGGACTATGTGGGCTTATGCCTTTCCTGGTGACTGCTATGTGCTTGATGCCGGCCACCTATGAGTTATTGATGTACTTTATAGGTTTTGAATTTCTTGCAGGACTCTCTTGGTTCTGCTTTACATTACCCAAAGAAGGGAATGCCAATATTATACCGGACATTAAATTCGATTAACCAGCTGTCAGGCACATGGCCGCTCTTTTGCATCAGTGTTAGTGTATATGAGTATAATCAAATAAAACATGTTTTAGAACTACGTCAAGCATATGTAAGCTAAAGTATAATTTAATGAATATTAGCACTTTAACCTTTTCATCGAGGGATGTAATTTGGAAACACCGAAATGCAAAATAAAAAAAGGAAAAGTTAGTACTCGTTCCCCTTTAAATATATATATATATATATATATATATATATATATATATATATATAAATATATATATATATATATATATTTATATATATATATATATATATATATATATATATATATATATATATATATATATATATATATATATATATATATATATATATATATATATATATATATATATATATATATATATATATATATATATATACCATACAAAAAAATTTCAAAGCATTCTTAAGTACAAATATGTCTATTTTACTTAAGAGTATACTGGTTAATTATTAACGATATTAATAACGAAATATAAAGTGATTATCTATGAAATAGGGTAATTGTCGTTACATTATTTAGACTATATCAGCTGACTTCATTTCTGAAAAGGAAAAGTTTTCTTTACTATAAATTTTATAGCTTCATCTTTTTAAGAAAATACAGTTTAAAATACTTAAAGTTTCAATTAGAAAACATTGAAAAATGGGCTTATGAGCTATATACTTATTAAACTAGGTTGGGCTATGGGCAAATAAATATTAAACAAACTGTCTAGGTAAACTAAAGCATAATTATATATTTATATCTTAGCTATTCAGTATATATGACTAATTATCAAACTCTGAAACAAAAATTTAATTTAACCACCATTGATAAAAAAAAAAATTAAATAAAATATACAGCTATGTAGGCACTTAATACAATATAATTAATAAAAAAAAGACATAAATAATATTCTTTATTTTTAGATTTAATAAACTACTGCGTATTATTCATAAAAAATATGCTATTTCTTATTTGACTAATATAAAGGCTTTTAGGAAGACAGATTCTTGAAGGGAAAATGTATAAGAGAGAGAGAGAGAGAGAGAGAGAGAGAGAGAGAGAGAGAGAGAGAGAGAGAGAGAGAGAGAGAGAGAGAGAGAGAGAGAGAGAGTAAAACTGATTTTTAATAGAAAGAATGAGAGGAGCGAGGGGGAGTAAATTAAGAGATATTTTGAAGGAAGAAAGAGGAGAGATATATGACAGAATGTTAAACATAAAGACAGCAAAAGACATTTCGAACAGATAGATAGATAGATAGATAGATAAATAGATAGATAGATAGATAGATTGATTGATTGATAGATAGATAGATAGATAGAGAGAGAGAGAGAGAGAGTCAAAGTCAAAGTCAAAAACTTTATTCCATCAAAAATGGCTATTACATGATAATTAATCTAATTACAAATTACAATGTAAAATGTCAAAATAAAACAAATGAAATTTGCAAAGCACAAAATCAAAATATTTACACATTAAAATAAGCATACGTACACTTCGTCTACCCAATCAAAATGGCTATTACATGATAATTAATCTAATTACAAATTACAATGTAAAATGTCAAAATAAAACAAATGAAATTTGCAAAGCACAAAATCAAAATATTTACACATTAAAATAAGCATACGTACACTTCGTCTACCCAATGGGAGGATAATAATGAGACTAAAATCACTTATTAAGTAGGTGATTTAAAAGATGAGATTTAAATGAGGGTAATGTTTGACAGCTTCTTAAGTTTGCGGGTAAAGAGTTCCAAAGTCTCGGGCCCATTACATTTAAGGCTCTTGCCCCAATATCAGTGGAAGTTCTGGGCACGTAAAAAGAATTCTGATATCTGGTGTTGACGTTATTGATACGCACTTGATTAACTGTTGGCAATGAGAAGAGCCATTCCGGTAATATTCCATGATTTATTTTAAAAACTAAAAGACAGATATTATATATGAACTTCATGTCCATCCTTAGCCAACCCAATCTCTCAAAGAGGGGAGTCACGTGATCATATTTATGCACCCCCCCTATGGCAACTCTTGCAGCAAAATTCTGGAGCCTTTTCACTCGTAACATCTGGGTCTTAGTCGTGGAACCCCAAACACTCAGACAGTAGTTGAGAATACTTAAAATCAATGTTTGTACTACAATTACCCTACAATCAGGCTCGAATCTTTCATAGACTCTGTTCAAGTAAATAAGGGTCCCGTTCACTTTTTTATGTAGTTCATCGATATGAAAATTAAATGTCATGGTACTGTCCATAATAACTCCTAGATTTTTAACCTTATTAGATGGGAAGAGTGAAACATTGTTGAAATTTATACTGATGTTCTCAGGAATGCGGGACAGGTATTGATTTGATCCAAAAATAACGAATTTAGTTTTATTTTCGTTCAGTAAAAGACCATTACTGTTAAAATAACTTTTGGCACAGTTTAATATATCTTCAGCCCTTTTTAAGATTTCAGGAATTCTATCAATGTCACCAGTAAGCATAATCTGGGTGTCATCAGCATACATAACAAGTAGGCAATCTCTTATAAATTGAGGTAAATCATTAACATATATTAGGAAAAGCAGAGGACCCAAAATTGAACCCTGAGGAACGCCAAAACTGATATCTAAAGAAGAAGAGAGAGTCGAGCCCATTCGAACTGATTGAATTCGATCTTTCAGATAATTTTCGAACCAAAATGAGTCAACATGAACTTTGGAAAGTTTTCTCATTAGAATTTGATGGTGTACACTGTCAAATGCTTTAGACAAATCTAACAATAATAAAAGTGATATTTTCTTATTTTCAATATTACTATAAATTTTATCAGTAATTTTAAGTAGGGCCGTCTCGGTCGAAAGTTTAGGCCGAAAACCGTGTTGTTCTTCACATAATAGACAATTTGATTCAAGGAAATTTATTAACTGGGTGGCAACTACCTTCTCAAGTATTTTAGACAGAATGCTGAGAAGAGAGATTGGCCTATAATTTTCAACATTATTAGTATCTCCACTCTTAAAAACGGGGATGATATAGGGATGCTTCCAGAGGTTAGGATAAATGCCTGTAACAATGGATGTATTAACAATGACTAAAATGAAAAATACTGTAACTGGCAATGAGTCAATTAGGAAGCGAAGTTGTATCCCATCGGAACCACAAGAGTTTGTTGGTTTGAGGTTCTTTATGATAAGAATAAGTGTGACTAAATCGATTGGGTGCGGTCTAAAATTATTGATAATATTTCTTTCAGCTGGAGGCTGGCAATTATGTGGTTGATTAATAATCAAGTCATTATTATCTTGGGACTTTTCATATGTGGACTTACCTATTTTAGCAAAATACTTATTAAAATCATTCACTCGCTTTTCCACATTATCACTGAGAAGGTCAGAATTTTCTAAGATTTCCTTATTTGCAGGAATTATTCTTTTTATAACATTCCAAGTTCCTTTGATATTTCCCCTATACTTGGAAAATTCTTCCCTGAAATGATTTTTCTTCTTTTCGGACAACATTGTTTTAGTAAGGTTTCTTTCTCTTCTATAGGCTCTTTCCATCTCGGAGTTTTGTCTATCAGATTTAAATTGCCTTAGGAGGTCATCTCTCCTTTTCATTTGCTCTTTTAACTGAGAGTCAATCCACGGGGCAGGAGGGCGTGTCATGACTTTGGTTGTAAGAGGGGCACATTCATTTAAACATCTCGTAAAAACATCAGTAAAAGTAGAAACTTGATAATTTACACAATCTGTAGTTAGTATTGAATTTAAAATGTTGTATTCATTAAGAAGAGTGTCACAGAAACAATTTTGAGAATAATTCTCAAGAGATCGGAAAGTTTTAACAATTGGCGGTCTCTTTTCCTTCCTGACATTAACTGTAGCTATTAGAAGCTCGTGGTCTCCTACAGGACAAGGTAAGACATCGTGGTGAACTATAAAACTAGGTGTATTGGTAATTATAAGATCAATTAGGCTGGAGGAATTAGCGGTGATACGGGTTGCTTTATTCACAAGCTGATTTAAGTGGAGGGATTGAATTAATTTCCCCATTTTATTATTAGGAAGAAGGAGATTATCATTGAAGTCGCCTATAATAATGAGAGGTTTGCTCCTCAAACAGACAGACCGAAATACCTCGGAGATGTAATCAAAGGTGTCGTTGAGTGCATGTGGGTGTCTATATACACATCCCAGGATGAATGAAGGGAATTTCCTACTCTGAACAGTCAACCAAATGTCTTCGAGATGAGGAGGTCGCTCGACTTCAGGGGTCTTTAATAGGGAGACCGTTAGATGATTTCTTACATACACCCCCACACCCCCACCCCTACCGCCATCAAATCGATAAAAAGAATACTCAGGTATAGCAACAAAACCAGACTGCATATTAGATAGGAGCCAAGTTTCACAAACACACATTATATCCACGTTATTTTCTCTGATCATTAGTTCAATATTGTCGAAATTACCCAAAAGTGATTGTGCATTGATGTGTTGTATATTTATGAAATGTTTCAATAAGCCTGTATTACAATGTGATTGCTATATATTTAAGGGACATAATCTTGTTTTATGGCCATGTTCACGGCAGTGACCACATTTAAGTCTATAGTTAAACCAACAGTGGGAAAGATCATGGTTTATTTCCCCACAGTTTGAACAGGGCTGTCGACGACTGTAGAGCTGCTGCAATTTCTCCCTCGCCCGGGGACGCTGGGGGTAGCGCCGTGGTTGGTCGAGATCGTAAAGACTGTGATTCATCCTCGAGTCTCGTCTCCATCCTCGAATACCAGGTGGGATTTGACGATTCTGATGACGAAAATCCCGGGTATGACGTCCATCCGAATGCTGTTGAGGATCCCTTCTAGAATGCTGATCGTTGCTACTTTCTTGAGTGACGTTTCTGATTTCATTATTATTTCTTATTGAGGGGAGCTGGCGATGCCGGTCGTAGTTTCTGTTCCTGTATGTGTTATTTTGACTGTCGTTATTGGCCGTGACCGGTCGTTGTTGCCGCTGCAATACAGAAGCATATGTAGTAGGTATGGTTTGGTATATGATTTCTTCCCAGTTGTTGCTTAGTTTGAAGAATGGGCATTGCTTAGCAATTATGTTCAATAACCTGATGACGCCAAATCTGTTGAGAGCATCCCCCTTATCATTTACATCATAACACATCCGATCAACGTCGCCGGTACCAAGCCTGAACTGCAGATTAGTCTTGATAACTGAAACCCCATTGGTCTCACTCCAAGTTGCTAGTTGATTATTGAAATAGTTGATCTTTTCATCGAACTCTTCGACTCTAAGGACAGGTGCTACTTCACATATGTGTATGCTCATCTCCTCGTTCACCTCCTTGAGATCGGTTATGAGAGAACCCAATCTATCAAGGATATCCACAGGCTGAGACCCATTAAGGATGTCTTGAATACCGCAGTATAAGATGCAATATTTAGGAGCCCATCGAAGTTTCTCTGAGACCCAACAATTTATGAGATCTATATTAGCTCCTTTTATAGTTTGAACGGAGCATTGTTGGTTCAAGTCTGACATACGAACAGGGGAGAGGCTTGTGTCACCCAGAAGCAGGCTTCCCTTAGGTAGGGGCCGGGTAGGGGTTACACCCTGCGGTTCCGGTGTCGTCTGCTGTGAGTTGTATGTTCCCTGAAGAGAGAGAGAGAGAGAGAGAGAGAGAGAGAGAGAGAGAGAGAGAGAGAGAGAGAGAGAGAGAGAGAGAGAGAGAGAGAGAGAGAGAGAGAGTATAATAATAATAATAATAATAAGCCTTTATTTCCAAAGTACATTGGGTATTCAAATAAGATACATATATATTCCAGATAGACATCTGTGGTGTACAATATAGACATACTAAAA
>JAXCGZ010009521.1:17500-35000 GCA_037179515.1 Halocaridina rubra
TTACAAAAAGTAGTGACAGTGATGAGGTAACTAATGATATTAACGGCACAAGCGGTGACAGTAATGTAGTAAGTGATAATAAGGATGGGGGTAATAGAATTAAATACACAGATAACGTCGATTTGCAGGTTGAGATTCTAACAAAAGTCTTCCTTGAATGCTTAGATAGTTGTGCACCCATTGTAACAAGAAAAATAACCCGCCCCTCAGCCCCCTGGCTAACTAATGACATCAAAGAGGCAATGCAAATCAGAAATCAAATACAAAAAGAGCTAAAAATGAATAGATATGATATGACTCTCCGAGAACGTTATAAAACAGAAAAGAAACGTGTCAGATCTCTCATCAGTGTAAGTAAAAAAGACTTTTACAAAAAACAATTTAATGACTCTAGACATGATACAGCAGCAACATGGAAAGTGATAAGAAGCATGATACCAAATGAAAAGAGTACCTCAGAAAGTTATGAAAATATTACGGAGTTGAAAGACAAAGCAGAAAACTTTAATAACTATTTTGCTAACGTTGGCAAAAATACATATGAAAAAACTCAAGAAAACATCAACTCAGTGAATATGAGTAATTGCTTAAATGACAATTCTTCCAATGAAAACACAAGAGAGTACTTCAAGATTATTCCTATCGATTGTGCTATCCTAATTCTTACCATAAAGAGCCTAAGAAACTCTGGCTCTTATGGTTCAGATGGTATACCATTTCAGTTCATCAAAGATGCTCTACCCGTGATTGCATCCTATATTCTAACTATTATGAACACTTCCATTGTTACTAAAAAGTTTCCTGACTCTTGGAAAATAGCACATGTAATACCTCTGCATAAAAAGGGGGACAGAGAAGATGTGACAAACTATCGTCCCATTTCCCTCCTACCCATTTTCTCTAAAATATTAGAAAAAATTGTTGCATGCCAACTTATGTCATATTTAGAATCAAATAGAATAATAAGTATTAACCAGCATGGTTTCAGACCGAAACTTTCGACGGAAACTGCACTGCTTAAAGTTACGAATAGTATATATAATAATATAGATATGAAAAAAATATCTCTTCTCGTATTATTAGACTTATCAAAAGCCTTCGACAGTGTAAACCATGAAATTCTTTTAAGTAAATGTATTAACTTAAATATTGATCCAAGCTGGTTTAGCGAGTATCTATCTAATCGTAAACAGTCCATACGTCTTAACAACATTATCTCTGTGCCAAAAAATGTATCATTTGGTGTTCCACAGGGATCAGTACTTGGTCCTATCCTCTTCTCCATTTACGTAAATGATCTATCTTCTTTCATTTCTGACTGTCTAGTCGTACAATATGCAGATGACACTCAACTACTCCTTAGTGGTGATATTAATAATCTCCCAGAGCTAACTTTAAGAGCAGAAAACACTCTGTCAAAAGTTAAAACCTATTTCCAAGAAATTGGGCTGTTAATTAACGAAAGTAAAACACAGTGCATATTTATTGGTTCAAGGTTCCACATAGCACAAATTCCAGAAAACACAACAATTAATTTTTGCGACAATATTATCACACCTAGCAAAACAGTCAAAAACCTAGGAATTCACTTTGATAACCACATGTTGTTTGATTCCCACATAGATAAAGTATGCAAAAAGGTTACAGGAACATTAATGTACTTATCACGTATAAAAGACAATTTTGAGACTACCACTCGAATAACTGTTGTTGAATCTCTAGCCCTAAGTCACATTAATTACTGCACAACTGTTTGGGGAGCTACCACTAAGACTCAGATAAACAGAATACAGAAGCTTATTAATTTTGCAGCTCGAGTTGCCCTGGGAGGAATAAGAAAATATGACCACATCACACCAGCTCTCAATAAACTTGGGTGGCTGCAGGCAGAAAATAAGGTCGCTTATGCTATTTATGTTTTTGTATTCAAAATTTTGGACCATCATTATCCTAGCTGGCTATTTGATTTAAAAACAGTCATGGATATAAGGGGAACCAACACAAGACAGAGCAGTGAGCTCTTTATTCACAGAACAAACACAGAAGCAGGTTCAAAGATGATCACTATCAAAGGGCCAACACTCTGGAATAATATTCCAGAGCATCTTAAAAATGCATCCTCTTTCACAGCTTTCAAAGGCAAACTATACAGTTTTCTTTTGGACAAATAGTTGCTGCTCATTAAGAACTAATTATTCTCATTGTAAGGAAACAAATATGGAAATGATGCCGATAATAACGATCCTGTATCTAGTGGCATACTTACTACTTTATTATTAACATTATTGTAACATTTTTATTACAGCATTATTATTTTCTATGAAAGCTACATTTAATTTAACTATATGTCTAACCCTCTTATTTGTTAGTTTAATTACATGTCTACTTATAAGTTACTATTAATGTTGAATAACCATTGTACAAAATGGAAATAAATGTTTTTTTTTTTGCTTTTTTTTGTTTGAATAAGAGTTGCTAAAAATACAGTAAGTGGTAAACGAATAAACAGTAGTAATGAGAGGATAAGTGGGGATAGTGATGAAATAAATATTGATAGTTTTGTAATAAATGGTGAAAGTGATAACGTAATTGGTAAGAATATTAGGAGATATGATGATTATGATAGAGTGTAAGTGGTAAGAGTGATGATGTGCATAGTGATAGTAAAGAATATAAGTGGTTACAGTTATGGAAAAAACGGTAATAAGTGATAATGATGGTGTGAATGGTGATAAGGATTAAATATATTGCAGCAATGGTTGATAAGTAATGAAAGATGTGTAAATGGTGATTTTGATGGTCATTGGCAATACTGATGGTGTAAATAGTGCTATAAATAGACTAAATGGTGGAAGTGACTGAAAAAGTGGTGATAATGATGGGATGAGTGGTCAAGTAAATGACGACAATAGTACATTAAGTGGTGACAGTGAAAGAAAAAGTGGTGATGGTAGAGATAGTGGTGACAGTGATGAAATAAGCACTGTCAGCAATAGGAAAAGTGCTGATAGTGATGAAGTAAGTTATATTATTGACGTAGTAAATCGTGAAGGATTCGTTTTTACGTCACGAACTCCCTTTTCTACTAAGGGCTAGGACAGTTGCCTTCTTACGAAGGACTTGTTTTGGCAGATGTAATCGTTACCATGAGTGTATGCCCTTACTAACCTCAGTTCGTGACGGGGCGCGAACCCTCGACCTGCCGCCTCAGAGTCGCAGACGCTACCATTTTGCAACGGAGACTACGACGTAGTAAATCGTAATGATAAGAGTATAACAGTTCTTGCTATGGAATAAGTGGTAATAGTGGTGAAGTATGTGATGGGAGTTATAAAAAAAAAATGTAACAGTGATGGAGAAATTGGTGATAATATTGGAGTGAATGACAATAATGATGGAATAAAGAAGAAAGTGATGAAGTGAGTGGTTGAGAGTGATAGAGTAAGGGCATACAAAGAGAAAATGGGGGAGCGTGTCTTGCAAATTGAAATACTGTATTAACTTAATAAGAAAGTAGATGTACTCTGTGTGTGTGTGTGTGTGTGTGTGTGTGATTACCTAATTGTGATTACCTAATTGTGTTTACGGGAAAGAGCCCAAAGCTCGTATCTTCCCGTCTCCTGATCGGTTCCATTTTATACTTAGTGATACTTATCATACCTGTACTTAAAACTATGGATTGAGATAGCATTAACTACCTCCTCGCTTAGCCAATTAATATGACCTCTAGTTCTAGAGCCAGCCATATCAAAATATCGATCCCTATCCACTCTATCATAACCATGAAGGAATTTAAAGACTGTCACCATATCCCCTCTCAATCTTCTACCTTCGAGTGATGGTAAGTCTAATTCCCTCAGCCTCTCATCATAACTGAGATTGAGTATTTCTGGCACGAGTTTCGTGGCATGTCTCTGAACTTTTTCAAGCTTAGCTATGTGCTATTTCAAGTGCGGATTCCAAAAGGGGGCTGCATATTCGAGTTTTGGCCTCACATTGGTTACATAAATATTTCTGAACATTTCCTTGTCCATGTGCCTAAAGGCTACCCTTACATTTGATAAGAATGCATATGCTGCCCTTACTATGCCATTTATATGTATTTCTGGAGACAAATCTGCCAGTATGTTTACTCCTAGATCTCTCTCATCTTCTGTCTCTTGAAGTTGTACTCCACCCACCGAGTAGTCAAGCTTGGGCCTTCTTGCACTTGTACCCATTCTCATTACCTTACATTTTGAAGTATTGAATTTCATTAGCCACTTTTCTGGCCACTCATGCAGATTATTTAGATCCTCCTGAAGTTCTCTACCATTGTTATCGTTTTTTACTTTCTTCACAATCTTTGCATCATCTGCAAACATATTCATGAATGAATTTACAGACTCTGGTAGGTCATTTACATATACAAGGAACAAAAGTGGCCCTAAAACTGAACCCTGTGGAACTCCACTACTAACTCTTCTCCATTCAGACACTGGGTGTCTTACTGTAACCCTCTGTTCCCTTCCTTCTAAGTAAGTTTTTATCCATTCCAAAACATTTCCACCTATTCTAGCCATTGCTTGCAGCTTCCTAATAAGTCTCCCATGTGGAACAGTGTCAAACGCTTTCTGGAAGTCTAGGAATATGCAATCTGCCCAGCCCTCTCTTTCCTGTAAGATTCGGCTTACCTAATCATAAAATTCTAATAAGTTTGTTACTGTTGATCTGCCTTCTCTGAAGCCATGTTGCCTCACTGACCAAAAGTTGAAGGATTCCAAGTGAAAAGAGATATGTTTCCTTAGTAGTTTCTCCATAACTTTGCAAACTATGCTGGTCAAGGAAACTGGTCTATAGTTCAGAGCCGTATCCCTCCTTCCCTTTTTGAAGATAGGTATCACATTTGCTTGTTTCCAGCATCTTGGAATCTCCCCTGACTCCATTGACTTCTTAAATATGATACTTAGTGCCACTGATATTGAGTTTGTGCATTTTTTAGGCACATGAGGGGATATGTCATCAGGACCTGTAGCTTTATGAACATCTAAATCCATCAGCGCTTTGCATACCTCTGTGGCTGTAAGGTTGATGTTCTCTAATACCGGCCCTTGAGCTTCTATCTCTGCAATCTGATGGGGTGGGGTATTTTCTACTGTAAATACTGACTGAAACTCCTTGTTCAATTCTTTGCAGACCTCTTCATCCGTCTCAGTGATGCTTCCATCCGCTCTCTTTAGCCTTAAAACCTGTTCTTTTACCTTCAGTTTTCCTCTGATAAAGCTGTGGAAAAGCTTGGGATTTTCTTTAGCCTTCCTGGTGATGTCCCTCTCATAATCTCTCTCTGCCTCTCTCCTTTTACTTAGGTAGTCATTTCTTGCTCTGTGTGTGTGTGTGTGCGTGTGTGTATGTGTGTGTGAGTATTGATTGATTGACTGATTGAATTATTGACTGAGAGATTGATTGATTGATTGTACTTCTACAAAGCCAAAACTTTTATCAGTACAGGTACTCATGAGTAATTCTGACCAGAGTCAACAGTCACATGAGTCACTGACTGGTGTCAAGTAAAAATGGAAGATCATGAAGGCTATGACTCGAGCCACGTGACTCATGATGCTTAAACTCATTAAGGAGTTAAATCATGAGTAATATTATCCAAACAGAAGGCAATATTGCTTAAAAACAATATACCACACTGCAAAGGGAAGGGTAAATACAAGCTAAGATTCGAGTCACGAGACTCAAAGCGATAAGTTATTATGAGTTAAGCCAAGTTGTATGACTCAAGATGTGAGTTGTGTTGCGAGTCAATATTACCTACAAAATATCATTTAAATAAAATAGTCCAATAATTTTACCGATATTGAAAACATAATATACCATGTAGTAGGTTGGCCCATAGGCACCAGCCGCACGTTGTGATACTCCAGCCGAAGGGTCTTTTGGACTTAAGTAGGACTGTCTTCGGCAGTTCGATGTGTAACAAATATCCAAGGATATTCGGTGTTGATGTTAGGCATAGAAAATAAACCGTAACCAGTGTTACCAAGTCGTCAAGATGAAAATGTGCTAGACTTGCTGTGAAAATATGCTAACTTTTTCCAAAATGTGCTAAATGTAATAATAAATTATGCTAACATTATGCTAACTCATTATTAGCTAAGCATAATGAACTGAGTGATATATTAAAAACCAACAATGTATGTTACTTAACATACTTTAATGGAAACTTGATATAACTCAGGTATTTGTATTGAATAAATGTAGAACAGTTTTGCAAGCCAGATGATTTCTCTGCCAAGGAACTTTAAACATTATTTTCAGTATACAATATTCCCCATTAAATTCGGGTTTCAGGAAACAGGGTTTCTCAAAATAAAACTGAAAGTCTTTAATCAGTCAAGGTCATTACTATTAACTGATCATTACTATTTACTGATGCCACTGAGGGTATGTATTCTTAACCATTGAGTTTATCGTGTCTTTCGATGGCTCAAATTTTACACATTCACTTTGTCTGATGCCCTCTCCACTTACTATTTCATTTTCCAGACTACTGTTTTTGAGCCTGTTTCTTTTCTCTGTTTTTTTCTTTTTTCCAAGTTAACCATTGAAAATATTCTCTCACAGTCTGCATTAGATACTGGTATGGTTAATAATGCTTTAGCAAGTTTGGAGACTAGTGGGGAATTCCCTGTGATATAATTTTGACCAAAAGAATTTAGTGTCAGTGACAGCATTCTGTGAGAGAATATTCTTTGCATCATCACTTAGGGTAAGAAACCTCCATTCATTATCCAACTTTTGTTCATCTTCCTCTCTAACAATTCCATGAATCTTGGCAGTGATACTTGTAACAGATATATTACTCCCACGTATAATTTCCTCTGGATCAAGGAAAGAACAGATATCAGAAAGAACTGTTACTGAGAGGGAAGCGCTGCCGAAGCTGAATGGCCAGTTCTACCAGACTCTGAAGCAACCACTCAAACATTTGATTGGTACTCTGCAAGTCCCTCTAACTGGCTGTTGTCTCCAAGAGTCGTGCAAATTTAATGGCTTTATAGATTTTGTTAGATGGTAAATGGTAGGCCTGGCTCTTTGGATCTAGTTTTACCACTTGACTGATTGGTCCCTTAAGAGTAGAGTTTGAAGAAACAACTGAGGATCTGAACATAGGGCTGATGTGAGTCCTTTACTACACGATGTATCATAGAGTGAGAACTTTGGAAGATGGTATTAAATTTAGCAGTCAGTGGTAGAACATAATCCAAGATCTGAAAGTAAAGATAGGTATATGGGTTTGAAAACTCACTATAGAGAAAGTAAGAAGAAAGCAATCGGTTTTCTGTGTGGGCTAGTTAAAAGTACATATGCAAAGCATTCCACTGTTCTAGAATCCTAGAAATACGTGCACTTTGCGAGAGCAAATGAATGTCATTTAACTTTAGAATTCTGTGTTGCTGAGCTTGTAAAAACTCCTGAAATTCTTTAAGGTCGCGAAGCCTCTTGCTAGAGTGACTAAAATAGGAGTTACATTCTCGCAAATATCACTGCCAAGATTCCTGGTATTGTTAAAGAGCAAGATGAACAAATGTTGGATGATGAATGGAGGTTACTAATCCTAAGTGATGATGCAAAGAATTATTGTTCAAGAGGCTTTGGCAACAGTTTAGTTGAATGACTAACTGCTAAGGAGAGTGAATGACAAACACATTTCACTGTTATGTTACTGGGGTTATTTTCCTTTAATCTACTTACAATGCTATTGGCTCTGAACATCACATTCGTTTTATCTGCAGCAAATCCAATACATTTTGACCTGTCCATGTCGTACAACTGCAGCTGTTCACAAAGTAGTTTAAACAAGTCTTCAGCAGATTCGCCCTTCAGTGCAGGTAATCCATAGTACTTAACAACTATTGCCATAACAGATTCTAACCCAATGTCTGTGGACTCATCAATTATTAATGAAAAGTGGCAGGACTCTCTGATCTCTTCTAATACTTCTCCTTTAAAATTTGATGCAAGGACATTTTTCAACAATTGCAGCACATTTTATTCGCTTGCAAGCATATCCCTTTGCAATTTTTGAGTCTGGGAATATTACAGGAAACAGTTCAGACAAATGATCCATCACTGCATATGGCAAATGATGCTCCACAAAAGCAGCAGTCATTTTAATCTCAGCTCGTGAAACAGCATCTCTGACATGAGTGGGTATCTTGAACATCTGCGATATCTGATAGAAAGGGAAAACTCGCCTAGATTTAAAAAAAAAAAAAAAAAAAAAAAAAAAAAAATATATATATATATATATATATATATATATATATATATATATATATATATATATATGTAGTCGCCGTGGCTCAGTCGGTAGCGTCTCCGACTCTGAGGCGTCAGGTCGGGGGTTCGCGCCCCGTCACGGTCTGAGGTTAGCAAAGGCATGCACCCAGTTTAAGGATTACATCTGCCAAAACAAGTCCTTCGCAAGAAGGCAACCGTCCTAGCCCTTGGTTGATAAGGGAGTCCGTGACGTAAAACCGGAAAAAAAAAAAAAAAAAAAAAATATATATATATATATATATATATATATATATATATATATATATATATATATATATATATATATATATATATATATATATATATATATATATATATATATATATATATATATATATATATATATAAAGTGTATTTTGGGAGCATATCTTCCTGTCGTGGAGTTTTTGGACCTCCACTTGAACTCACACTTTGTAAGATGACTGGGTTATCTCACCGCTTGTCACCACTGTCGTAGTGCTTTTATTATTATCTCTCCGAGCGTCACCACTGACGTATTGGTTTTGTTTATCCCATCTAATGACACCACTGACGTAGGGCTTTTCCTCCTACGTTTATATACTTTAATTATTATGGTTATAAATATTAGTACCTGATGGGTACAAGGTAGCGTGGTTACAAGGTAAGAATGGACACGCAGTAGTTCCTTTACTTATATTTATTCTAGAGTACAACACATCCGACGCCTCAATGCCCCAATGCCCCCACCCTATGACTATCACAATCTATGATCTATTCGTGCCCCTGGCAAAGTTCTAACTAACTGTCCCTGCCCTGGGTGGCTCTTTAAATACCCCCAGGGGCAGGGCGTGGCTTAACATCCAATTCTCCAATGAAATCAGTCAGATCTAGTCCAGCTAATCAGCGCCGGGTTCAAAGTGGAATCCCGCCTACTTCCGAGGAGGAGTTATTGGGCACCTCCCCTGGGCGTGTACCTGCGTACGAAACATAAGTTGATGTTTCGTGCGGTTTAGGAAAGGGCTAACTCTCGGCCTTTCCCACCCTCCTCAGGTACTCCATGTCGGATGCCAAGCCTCAGGGGTCCAGTCACATATCTCCTTGACGCCCTCTACAAACACCGGCCGCACCGCAGAAAACAAGTGGGGAGAGTATTCTATTTCACCCTAGCCTCACATGTTTCTCTTCACGACTTGTGGTGTTTTCGAGGACCGAGGGTCCCTTATCCTGTAGGCCTCTTGGGGGGGGGGTGCATGGCGCCAGCGGTTAGTTCCAGGTGCCTAGCCACAACTCTTGGTGGTCCCAAGGGAACACATGGGCGGCACAAAAACTCAATAAAAGTGAGGGCATGTAATAGAATATCCGTGGCCTCGACTAACCGTTACCCCTCAAGAGCTGTTACAAGTTTCAGATTCTGGCTTCAGCATGGCGGGCTGGCTTCAGCATGACAGAAGTCATACGACATCCCTCCCAACCAAAACTGAAATATCTCTTATTTCAGTCGAAGCATGGACTAGTTTTCCGGGAGCTCTTGGACATATCCTAGCTAACATTAGCTTACAATAGAAATGGGGCCGAATTATTTAAGCTATTTTCTAAGAATTCCTATACAAATTACACAAGCATAACATATAGAGAGTACCTTTACAGACAACTAGAGCATGCAGGGTCTATTTCATTGTTGGAAATCTGAAATACAAACATATTCTTATATTTAAACAACATAATTCCAGTGTGAAACTAATATTAAACATTAATTAAGATCAAAAGGTCAGTTTAAATCAAAACATTAATTCATCTACTTCTCTTGTTTCTTTAAAAGACAAAATTGAGTTAATTACAGTAGGATTATGACTCATTTAGAACATTAGCAAACAATTAAGTAGAGTATTAGCATGTATGAACAGGTAAAATGCAATAGACTATAACATCAACAGTAATTTCTATAAGAGACCCTACCGTCATAAGTTCTATTCCTATCATTATTTGGGGCATTGATTTGTCTTAAAATTAAGCCTTAAAAACTACTCCTGGAACAAAACATGTGTTACTTTCATATTATATTACTATTCAGAGACCAATGGATAGGACGACTTTTAATTTCTCTGTCTAGGACGACTTTCGTTTTCTCTGTCTAGGACGACTTTTAATTTCTCTGTCTAGGACGACTTTTAATTTCTCTGTCTAGGACGACTTTTACTTTCTCTGTCCCTTGCTCATGAATTCTTGCTAGGTGCGATTCCCCGGTTTCCCTCGGGGATTCTTTCGCTTTCACTCCCCCGCCGTCCTCGCTGCAGGCCCAGGTTTGTTGCCATATCTCCGTTACTCGGTTAGGCAAAGCAAAAAGGACAAGGACTGGGCCCCATCCCGCGAATCCTTCCAGCCCGGCTTTCTCGTCCCGCCCTCGGCCGATCTTGACTAAGACCACCACGCAGGAGACCTGCAACGTCACAGCGTTACTCTTCCTGTACGGTCCTCTCACACGTACCTTCGAAGTAGAACGCGGGATGAAAGTTTGAACCTATGTCACTACTACAGTTGTAAGAAAGGTTCCCTATGACTTCAGGGTACCAACAATGGCCATACGTTGGTAATCGAGGCTATACTTTGCCTCCCCTGCAACTGCAAGTGATTGCAATCTCTATTCAATGGGCATTAGGGACTTGTCTGACGGACAAAATCTAAAGACTTTTAGAACTTGCAGGTCGGGGCTGCCTAGGAATAGGGTGGTAATGGAAGGTATGTGTCTACACAACTAGATTATTATTCCAAGATACTTAGGACTTAGCAACTGCTACATAGCATTACTCTACTATAAATGTCAAAAAGAACAATCATTAAATGCTGAGAAAAGCCACCAAAGAAACATTCTTATTAGCGGTGGCTACAGTAACATCAAGTATGAATTCAGATAAAAGATACAAATCATCAAGTTACTGCTGATTTCATTTCAAAAATAATAATTAGCAACAGGCCATTGAGAGATAGCAACAATATCAGTCAACATAATAACATTACTAATAATCATGATCTAAAAATAAGAATAATAACCAATAAAAATAAATATACTAAATCAGAAATATCAATATATATACAATGGAGACTGGCATTCAGAAGTAAGAACAGAGTTCTATACTTATACTTCATAGTGATGCTTATTCTAACACAGTCTCCTTTAATATTCAAATTCCTGCTGTCATAATCAATGTATATATATATAGCATAAGTGGCAACTTGCTGGCTCCACAATTTGTCAATGGGAGTTCTATCTATTCTCTAAACAGTTGCGACATGTGGCAAAAATATTTATGCAAATGGCGGTACTACCGATGTCTTATCAGTATTTATGCAATAACAGCATGCAACAATCTATTGACTGCAATAAAATGTAGGCACAATTATCGCCTAGCTTCGCTGGAAAAAAACACACACAAAAAATCAAAGACGGCTACATTCTTTTAGCATTGAACGGAGCCTCTGTCAGGCTCAGAGTCGAGTGAAAGGTAGGAAAGAGAGAGCGAGAGAGAGAGAGAGAGAGAGAGAGAGAGAGAGAGAGAGAGGGAGAGAGAGAGAGAGAGAGAGAGAGAGAGAGAGACTGAGCGACCTTGAAATACGCTGCGGTTTCCACTCACAAGTCAGCTGAGACTTGCCTTCGTCCTTTTAACTTGTACTGAAAATAAAAAGTGTCGCAGAGTATCTCTAATAATAAAATAAATAAACAAATGAACGTGAACAAACGTTAGCAATGACTATCGATAGAGTCTGACGTTTATTGTCAGAGGGCTATTCTTATTTCCTCATTAACAAAAACAAAAGCAAACAGAACTTAGTGTACAACTGCAGAACTGTCGAAGCATAAATCCATTCCTTTCTGTTTAATCTTGATAAGGACTTTACTGTAACAGCATACACATCCTTGTCTATAATGACAATCTCTCTCTTTTCATGCTATAAATCAGAGGGTTAAGTCGAAGCACACACACTGATGAAATTAAAGCAAAAAAAACTAAAATCATATGTGACAGTATCCCTACTACTATCAACAAAAGTACAAATATCCTTTTCTTAACAACTTCTTAAAAAGGACTTAAGTGTCATTAATTTTAACTTTAAAACTCAGCAAATAATCTCTAATAATCTCAATTATCTTTAATTAGCCCGATTGTAATCTAAAATTCATGAAAATGCTAGGGATTAACCATGGTTATCTCTAGATAATCTTTTCAGAATCCTTTAAGTAAGATTTTAAAGATTTCTTCAATACAAAAAGAACTATAACAAAAACGGGTATCTAAGAATATAAAAAGTCTATCTCTGTGTATGCAATAATAAAAACAAAAAGTATATTTCATTATCAACAGTAAGGAATGCATTTTGCTTAAACTTCAAAATCTCGTACGGAGTTGTACATAAACAATTCAAACATAAAATATATATTTTCTTTTACTATCTCGAATTTGACTTATATCTGCTCTCTCAAATACGGGATACAGCTGTGTAACATTCTTGTTGTCATTTCGTGTCAGCTCTCACTCTATGACCAAGCCGAAGTAATTTTGATAAAACATTATCATGGCTAAAACTCGCAAAGTTTTACTTTATCAATCTAACATATCTCTTCAGACAAATAATGTATGTACTGCAGCTAGCAAAGAAAATAAAGAATCATTCATAGATTCACGTCCTTTATCACGTAACATCTATCTTGGAATCTCTCGGAAATCGAATAATAATCTCAACGGCGGAGTAGGGGACAAAACAAAAATAAGACAAACTCGGCATTTCAACCATATCTGGGCAGGTGGAGAATTACCTTCTCATCCATATCCCTCACTAGATATTGCAACAGCGCATCACCTCCCATAAATACACTCTGATATGGCATGCAGAAGGACCTGGCGGAGCAGGGGAACGATCCTCGCAGACTCCCCAATCATGCTTCCTAACGGTGCTTTCCGCGATTTCACCCCCTAGAGCAACCCCCCCATTATACCCCCAGTCATTCACACTCATTCGCTATATCACTTTCAAGACAGTCATCCCCGTTCTGTAAAATTCCCTCTTTATTTACAACGCGTTGGTTTTCCTTTCCCTTATCTCTCTGAAGGAGATTAAAGGTGAAATCTCGGCTGAGCCGTGCGGTCACAGACTTCCTCACCAGTCCTAGGTCCCATTCTAATGAACAAACAAACATTCTACTCCCTTGAAGCTACGTTTGGGTGACACTGAAAAACCTTCCCTATTCTAGGACAGCACAAACTACTCTTATTTACTGTTACTTTCACCTGCATAGCGTGAAATAAAAAAACTCATCTCTAACTAATATCACGAAAATTTCTTATTCTTCAAAAAGAACATGCCACACACGCATCGTAATATTAATTCCCCATCATCATAACACAAAAAGAACGATCTGTCGTTTATGTCTTTCTCTCGCTAAAACATTACTCCCGCGGATAAAAACAAACAAAAAAAAAAGAAAAAAACTTAAAAACAGGCGCAATCTTAACACTATTTCTTACGCTTTAAGAAATTTATATAAAAATGATTTTACACGTACTTTAAAATATCAAAGCTCAGTACAATTACTACAGATTTATAATAACGAGGTTGGGAGATCGAATGGTCACTTCCGCATTCTTTTCCCGAAAACCACACGTGGTCTATGAAACTCTTAAAAGCAGATGCACGTATATTTCTCACTATAATTCTTACGCTTTAGAAATTAATAGACTGTAATAGTGATTTCACGTGCATTAAATTTTTTCAATTAAAAGTCGATACATTCGCGTTCTTAAAATTCAATCTAAGCATTAATACAAATAAATGGAACGCACTTCCAACGCAAATTCTTTATATTACTCAAATTATAACAAAAACGGAGTTTATTACTGCTTATAGCTATTAGTACAAATTATCCATGTTAGTAATGGGTACAGAAATTCTACTTTTATCAACTTATTAAGCGCCACACCCCTTATAAGCGGGTTGGCTGAGTCAAAGCATAACTACAAGATAAAATGGCGGCGTCCACCGACCTCAATTTCTTTTACTAATTGTCCCATTACTCACTGGATACAGATCACAAGTACTTAGCTTATTCTAAGGAGGTGGTCCTGAAAAACTTCATGGCAGAAGGCAAGGAAGGAGAGGGTTCTTCTTCTCTTCGAGTAAAATCGACGAATCGCCGTCTTCTTGGTCGGATCCGGCAACTTATACCTCTTGTAATGGGCATTTTCACTCAATGCTCCGGTCACACTTCGGCTTACTAAGAAATATCTTAGAAATAGCTCCTTCAAAGTTTTATAATATTCTCTATTTGACCACTCGTCACTTCTCATCCGCAGACCCAAGTATTTCAGGAAGTCGGTCGCGGGAATTATGGACGGACATTCACGGTCTTTCACATTTGCGCCGTCGAGGTATAAAAGTGAATCTTTGACTCGAGGCGTCTTTACAACCAGGGCACAGGGTGGGGGCATGTCCTGCTGCGTTCCCTGTGTCACCACGGGGTTCGGAGCGGCCGGCTGATCGTCGATGTTTGAGGCGTCGGTTTCACTGTCGGCGTCGGCCAAGTTCCTTCTCGACGGAGCGGCGTCGGCGCGTGCTTGTAGGCGCCGCACTTGTTCCTCCAGTTCGAGAATTCTCCGGTGTTTGGCCTCGTCACTCATTTCTTGAATTGGGAGATGTTGGATTTCTGCTTTTGCCATTCTTATTTTCTTTTCTTTGCACTGGTTTCTTCTGATATGAGAGTCTCTTTGTATGTATTCCAGGCGTGATGATCCCACCGCTGCCACCACTGTCGTGGAGTTTTTGGACCTCCACTTGAACTCACACTTTGTAAGATGACTGGGTTATCTCACCGCTTGTCACCACTGTCGTAGTGCTTTTATTATTATCTCTCCGAGCGTCACCACTGACGTATTGGTTTTGTTTATCCCATCTAATGACACCACTGACGTAGGGATTTTCCTCCTACGTTTATATACTTTAATTATTATGGTTATAAATATTAGTACCTGATGGGTACAAGGTAGCGTGGTTACAAGGTAAGAATGGACACGCAGTAGTTCCTTTACTTATATTTATTCTAGAGTACAACACATCCGACGCCTCAATGCCCCAATGCCCCCACCCTATGACTATCACAATCTATGATCTATTCGTGCCCCTGGCAAAGTTCTAACTAACTGTCCCTGCCCTGGGTGGCTCTTTAAATACCCCCAGGGGCAGGGCGTGGCTTAACATCCAATTCTCCAATGAAATCAGTCAGATCTAGTCCAGCTAATCAGCGCCGGGTTCAAAGTGGAATCCCGCCTACTTCCGAGGAGGAGTTATTGGGCACCTCCCCTGGGCGTGTACCTGCGTACGAAACATAAGTTGATGTTTCGTGCGGTTTAGGAAAGGGCTAACTCTCGGCCTTTCCCACCCTCCTCAGGTACTCCATGTCGGATGCCAAGCCTCAGGGGTCCAGTCACATATCTCCTTGACGCCCTCTACAAACACCGGCCGCACCGCAGAAAACAAGTGGGGAGAGTATTCTATTTCACCCTAGCCTCACATGTTTCTCTTCACGACTTGTGGTGTTTTCGAGGACCGAGGGTCCCTTATCCTGTAGGCCTCTTGGGGGGGGTGCATGGCGCCAGCGGTTAGTTCCAGGTGCCTAGCCACAACTCTTGGTGGTCCCAAGGGAACACATGGGCGGCAAAAAAACTCAATAAAAGTGAGGGCATGTAATAGAATATCCGTGGCCTCGACTAACCGTTACCCCTCAAGAGCTGTTACAAGTTTCAGATTCTGGCTTCAGCATGGCGGGCTGGCTTCAGCATGACAGAAGTCATACGACATTCCTTTCTACAAGTGAAATTAAACACGGCAGGAAGTTCACAGTTATTTACCTTCTTACCTATATATATATATATATATATATATATATATATATATATATATATATATATATATATATATATATATATATATATATATATATATATATATATATATATATATATATATATATATATATATATATATATATATATATATATATATATATATATATATATATATATATATATATATATATATATATATATATATATATATATATATATATATATATATTACCCTGGGTGCATCATAGTGGACAGGAAAAGCTTTGGAGCCTATGAGAGGCACGAGTCCAATCACGGAAGTTAATTATAGTCTTTTAAAAAAATTTCAGGAATACTTAAAAGTTAAATCGTTAACGACAATGTTAACTTCGTTAATTAACGATTTGGTGCCCAGCTCTGATAATTATATACTCGTATATCCCTTACCTTATTGCAGCCACTTGGGACCTCTCCTAAACATCTGTGTTTCTTGGATTGTGCATGACTTCTAAGGACACTCAGCTTTGCTTGGATGCTGCTGTTACACCACTTACAATAAGCACTTCCTGTCTTGTCTCTCACCAACCATTCCTTCAACTGTTTATCAGCCAGCCATTCGGATCGAAATGACTGACTATGACGTTTGTTCTTAATTCGCGCAAGTTTGTGGCGTACTTATTTTTTTCTGTCAAACCATCAACACTGTCTGTGTAATCATAAGCCCTATGTGGTTAGTGACGGCGCAGCATCTGCCTCATTCCGTGTTACCAGTGGTGTTCCACATGGCTCTGTTCTTTCACCTACTCTGTTTCTTCCCTTCATCAACGATCTTCCTCTGTCCCCATCCTTCTCAGTACTCCACGCCTTTGCCGGCGCTTCTACCCTTCATGCTTTCCTCTACCATCTCTTCACAACCTTCTCCTGCTACTCTTAATCAGTTCCCTGTCACTCTTTCTGATATTCTCAGTTCCGATTTGCAGAGGGCATATGAGTGGGGCAATCAAAATTTAGTTAAATTCAATGCATCCAAAACAGAGATTCTAGCTGTCTCTTTATCTTCTTTTCCTCCTGATAGCCCTATTGTCTTCCAAACTAACGAAATTTACGCTCTTCATTTAATATCATATTAGTAATCCAGATAGCGTCCAACTTGACTTGGAGAAATCACATAATTCAAATTTCTACATCTGCATCCAAAAAATTGGGAGTCCTGTTTTGTTTTCGTCATTAGTTTTCCTCTATCCAGTTACTTAAATTCTATGAAGGTCTTATCCGTCCATAATTAGAATACTTCTCGCACTCTTAAAAAAAAAAAAAAAAAAAAAAAAAAAACATCT
>JAXCGZ010009521.1:37500-52500 GCA_037179515.1 Halocaridina rubra
TTTTTGCCTCTTCATATTTTGCTTCTCATCTGGCCCTCTTCCACCCCCCCCCCTTCCCCCATCTGCCTTAAACGGGCCTTATACCCCCCTGTTTCCCCCCATCTCCCCTCCATTCTCCCTATACTTATCCCCCCCCTTCTTTTCAAAATATGTCAGTGAAAATATTAATTATTTTTTATAACAGCGGATGACTATAAATCCCATAGAATAACAAAATATAAAGAATAATAAGATTTAAAAAATAAATAAAAGCAATTGTAGCATTAATATAAAATAGGTGAATAGCTTATGTGTAAACTGACGATAAAGATTAAACAAAATGAAGTGAAAACGTAAGACAGTGAAAGAATATAATCTTAGAATTTTATTTGAGATTCTAAGAAATGCTTTTATCTTTCTGTGATATATTTTCAGAGAACTGAAAGAGATTATTTTTTGCTTTATCAGGTCATGAAATAGTAAATAAAAAAATAATATAAAAAATATGGATAAAGAAGTAAATACTATAACCGTACTAGAAATATTACATTTTTTATTCTGGAAATAAAATACAAAAAAATATTTTTATTTCATAATACTTGCATCAAAAATGTTGATAAAGAATGAATTGGATTTTCTACAGGGTAGTATAAAACCTTTTGCAAGAAGGCTGGGGAGAAAGCCGTGGATTAAAGTTAAAGTTAAAGTTTGCGGTTTTAGCCCTCCTATCAGAGGCATCACCCCTTCTCTGGCGGGCGTCAGCCGGTGCAAGCCCCAACCCCCCACTGTGGTGTTCAGCCACAGCAGTGACCTTCCCAGTAAACAGCTTAAACTCTCGGTCCTGAACGGGAACCGATCTGTCGACCTCGTGAATGCATCTTCTTTTTTTTTTCTAGCTTAGTTCTTCCACATATACTTTGTTGATTGGCTTGCCATTAAGTCTAAAAGTTGGAGACAAAGAAGCTATTAGTGTTGTTGACCAATCTTGTAAAATGCCTACCGTGAGGTCATGGAAGCTGTAACTACCTTCGTTTCCCTGAAGTGGGTCGCCAACAATCTGGGCTTAAGTGAACGTTGGGTTACTGACAATTACAAGAAGGTATAAGACAACGTCCACACGACCTTTACCTCTGATGCATCAGAAAAACTCTCCCAAGGAAGCAAAAACATCATAGCAGAATTGTGCGAGAAGCGCTGAAAACGCAATGCAAATATTGCACAAGAGATCATGAGTATTGAAGGAGACTAGGGTCAGCAATAGGAGAAAGACTTTCCTCACCTCTGCACAAGTGACAAAGTCTACGTGAAGACAGTTTCGCATCCTAATTTTCAGAATGACAAGATCTGGGCATTGAATATGGAAGAGATTGAAGACACCATATGATACCAATATGCGTGATGAGCTCCAAGTTCCAATGGAATTTTTCTGTGTTTCACTGTGAAGTGCCTCTTGTGGGTAATCAGGGAAGAGGGACAGAGATGAATGGGAATTTACACTTGCAAAAAGATTTCGAAGGAAAAGGTATATGATGTTGATTGGTATTCAGATTACAAGCATGTGAGACAGCTGAAAGATGTGTTGGAAGATTTTGAGTTCGACACTGAAATTTTTATTGCTGCTCCTACCATAATACTTAAGACTGCAGGCTGTGCAAGAGGCATTAGATTTCTTCATTAAATATTTCTGGGCATGAAAGATTCTCTATTGTTTCAACAATACAGTGGTTTAATGCAATAAGTTTTTCACGCATTAATTTTTGTTTTATGCCCCATATAAAAGGTATAAATTAACCTGTAAATATCTTCAGAGAGAGTATTTACTATTTAATTTTCCTTTATCGAAATCCTGGTTCTTGAATTACTATTTCAACATTAACATCTCAAGTGGAGCGTACTCACTCTGTTGACAGAGTTGACAAAGGCTGAATACTCTGCATACGCCGATAGTCTCTTCTTCTCATCCCCCCGAGTTACACTGGCGATATCTGGAACCCATTTGCTAATGATGAGAAATTAGATAAATGAGCTTAGAGAGAAGAGAGAGAGAGAGAGAGAGAGAGAGAGAGAGAGAGAGAGAGAGAGAGAGAGAGAGAGAGAGAGAGAGAGAGAGAGAGAGAGAGAGAGAGAGAGAGATATTAAAAGGTTGTTTTGAAGACTTGTTTTGATAGAATCACTATTGTTCGCAAGCCAAGATATTACATCACTAATTATTAAAAGAATGAAATTAATGGCGTTCATTATGGCCCTCATTAGCCAAATTTTAGGCCTATTCCATCTTTTCGATGCATAACATATTATCAGGCTATTTTCTTGTAGTATTAGTACAGTAGCTACTACTATATTAGGAAATAACAGTAGTAGTTGTAGAAGTAGCAGACACGTTTTATACTTCTTACTACTTATTTTACTAATTGGATACTTTTAGCAGAATTAATATGACAATGCACGACATATTAGTTGCCTTATTAAAAAAAAAGTAACACGATATCAAAGAAAATAGTCTCTTACATAGTAGAATACCGCATTTTCTAGCTGCTGGAGTGTGATTCCTAACTTTTCTATTTTTTATTTTTTATTATACTCAAACTTAACCAAAGCTAGTTATATAAGTTTGGAATTGGCTAGGTTGGTCTGGTTATGTCCGGTTAAGTTAGATTAGAGTACGATGAAAGATGAACTAAATTGTAAGAAATAGGAATCATACTCCAGAGGCACCCATGCATGCTATATATAAGGAACAATACTAACTCCAAGCCTCATCAACCCAACAACCAGGCTTCAGGTTTCCTAGATTCCATCATTCTTACCTATTTGTCTCTCTGTGTATTGCTTCTCATCAACTTATACTATTTCATATATGACTTTCATTCTCCTGGATACCGAGGCCTTTTCTTGGCAACTTCTAATACAATTTTTGCCTCTCACAGACTTGGTAAGCAGCTGTAACTTTTGCACGGCATAAAAACTGGAGTAATAGTCATAATACTGTTTAGGTAAGAAGCACATTAATACCCATCACTCGGGAGGAAAAAGTATCTCTTTTATGAGAAGTTATTCCCTAGATATGCAATGGATACTGGTTAGTGTCTCAGGAGAGTCTAAATGTGTTCCTTCAGCGAAGTGTCATTAACAATCACCGCCTGTACCAAATGAGATACTGGCAGTATCATACCTGTCAGGATGGAGAGTACATAGTACAAATTTATATTTCATATGGCAAGTAAAAGATGAAACATCCAAGTTATTCTTATGACACCAAGATCACAATATACAAAATATTAAAAACATCAAAACTTAAAATTTTAAGAATGCATTTACTTTTAATTTTCGGCTAACATGCATTTGAACTTCAAATATTCTATTGATTTAATCTCTCTCCTAATAAAGCCTCTTCAAGTACTCTACTTTGACATATTCTTTTTATATGTAATTGCTCAGGAGATATAACTTTTTTTTTCGCTTCTTTTTATCGAAAGTTAAATTTCTTAGTTTGGTAGCCATTGCTCAGGATGTTGCACTTCAGAATCCCCTCTATATAACCACAGTAAATACACCGTCCTAAATATATTTTACAATTCGTTTATTGTTATTTGTCTTTTTTCAAGTGAAAATTACTCAGCTACATTAGTCACTGAAAAAGATTCGGCGATTTCATTAAACAATTTCCTATCCATGTTTTTGTAGTTAAGTTTATATATATATATATATAAAGCATCTTGGTTGCAAATTTTCTAATTCCTTGAAGCGGATATTATTCACTGTATGTTACTGTGCAAGTCTCTTAACCATTTTGTAATTGTTACATTTTATATGTTTTATCATATCTTGCACTTGTGACAAGTACCGGTCATTAGTCATGAACAATGTTGCAATATACAGTATTCAGAACTCTCTCAGCTCTACATAATTAGCATTGGCCATACACTTGACCTTTGATCTCTTGAGGCTGTTGTGCAGCATGCCGGCTGTAGAAGTGTAAAAGTAATATCTATAGGCTGAGTGAATTTATGCCTAGCATAAGAAAGTAAGTATTGTACTTTGATAGCACAAAATGTGATGCTATAAAGCCTTTTATCGTGTTTTTTATGAGAAGATGTATTTTATATTACGGCTGTCGTAATTTCAACTTATATATTATAGGTGTTTTTAAATATGAATTTAAACTCTTGTCTTTATTATTATATATAAAACATAAATATATGATAAAACTAATTGGAATATCTTTCATCAGTCACCAGTTGTTTCATTTAAACATAAAGTGAAAATAATATACAGTATATATAATATATATATATATATATATATATATATATATATATATATATATATATATATATATATATATATATATATATATATATATATATATATATATATATATATATATATATATATATATATATACATATATATATATATATATATACACACACACACACACACGTCAACACAATGGCAATGAAATATACAAAGTCCATTCGATAAAATATGGCAAGATCACATTTTGATTTGGTCCATAAATCTAGAATTGCTGGAATGGTACAGTACTTAAGTATGGGCTTACAATGTACTGAATATATAGGCCGAGAAAGAGATGTAGGAATGGAATATGGGATGAATCCTAACCTGGAGATGCTTTGACATCCAAGATAGAGAGGAGTGTCAATTGAGTGGAACAGAATCATATATAAATTCTCCTTTACCATAAGCGAGTAATATGTTGCTCTCAAGAAGGGATAGGCATAAACCAGGGAAATATGTGGCTCTAAATAGAAATTTCTTTAGCTATGGGCTACATCAAGATTAATACACAGTATGCTTAAGCATAACTGTGAGTAAATTATCACAGCAGGGAATAGATTATCTTTTTTCTTTTGGTTGAGGCCAACTTGCTCTCTGGCAGGTGAAGACAGTATGTATGGATATAATAAAGACATTTTCCATGTCTACAACTTAACAGTTATCTCCACTACACAAACTTCAGAAATAAAATGGTTCAAAATAATCAATAACTACATTAAGCAACAAAACGATATCCAAGAAGATAAATGCATTGTTATTAATAATACCAATATTTACAGCTAATTTATAATACTTCCATTCTCCTCAAGTAGAGAGACATTACATATTTCAATTTGGCATGGGAATGATAAATGAAAATAGTTAATACCTGTATATAATTATTACACTTTGTTTAGCCTTGTGCATATTATGGCACACACTACTTTTGATTAATTGTTAACAGTCAACATCACAGCCTTTCATTACCAATAAGCTTGAACAAGGTAAATAACATAGCACGATTACAGCTTCCACTTTTCCAGATATTCACAATCTCTTACCTACAGCATTATATTTTGTATCCTTCTTTCATGGCGCGTAATTTTCTATTTACAGACAGTTTTACGAGACGGCACACTCTATGATATAACAGTGTATGAAGGCCTAGAAAAGTCTTCCTTAATAATATGTAATCTCCATACTGATAAGTATGGTCTTAGTTCAAGTATAGTAAGTGCTGTGAGAAACCTCCGTGTATGGTAGATCAATGCTTTAAGTTCTAGAAATAATCTTTCTGTTACGCAATTTTCACACTGACAGGAATGGTCATGGTTCACTTTATTAACAACACAGAAGGTTTTATTAATATCTTCAGTTTTTTAAGTCCTGGGCAATAGTTTCCTTGGTATGTAATAAACATGTTTAGTATAAATCATTACATCTTATAAACAAGAAGTTTTATGAGAAAATGCAGTTTTAGTTGCACTGTTCGTAACATCTTATGGAAGAAATGCAGGAGTCAGAGGAAGATGTCTTTCCAAACCAATTTTTTGTTTCATTCAAAATGGACATCTCTCTTTTTCAATGTCTTTAATGATAAAATTTGATGAACTCTGCTATAATAGACAATACCTTAGCCTGATTCCGTTCAGCATACTGTCCACCTAGTTCTGAACTCCTGTGAATTTACTTTCACCACGTGAATAGCCAATTGAAAAACTGTTCCCTAGTTTTATGATGGTAAAATCAGAATGATAATAGTTTTCATTCTCTTGGCAGTTGTTATTTTTGGCATTCCCTAAGTTATAGAGCCAAAAAGTCCTAGTCCCAGAGGAGGGTCACTGCCAAGGGCTTTCCTACAGAGCTCTTTGGGAGTGTATGTTGTGTTGTTGGCGTATGTCTGGGTGCAATGCAGTCTTCCATAATGAGCTTGGCTGTGTACAGTAGCGAGTTTCATCCTGGACAGATATTATTTACGGATTCGTCCAGCCTCTTCTCATGGGTAAGAAGGGCTGGATGGCACCCACAATGCAGCATGGCCTAGTAGAGTCTGTAGGGTGTTGTGGTGTGTTTCAGTGAGGTTAAGAGCCCCAACAAGGATTGCATATATCATCAATAGGCATAATATATTGCTTGCATACTTTGGTAGTAATTTCTCTGTGTGTTCAAATGTGGTGTGGGTAAGTGACCTGAGGGCATTAAATATTGGCGTCAGTTTGTTTTTACATGTTGTTAAAATTATATTAATATATCATATGTTATACCAACGATTTTAGGTGTGTATGTGTGTGTTATTGGGATATTGTTTATGGTAAGATGTGGATGTGACAATGTTCTGCAGTCCAGTTTGTAAAGAAAGTACCTATGGATCTGGATGGGGCCTATTTAATTCTATTTGTGGTGAACCAGCCATGTAGTGTGGTGAGGTAGGGCTGGAGGTGGTCGGTACTGTTTTTGTATAATGATGCATACAGCTGGAGGAGGTCATTAGCTGTGTTTGAATGTTGATATGTACCTATAAATGTTATGTTCTCTGTGTAGGAGGCTACGTGTATGTGGGGTGAGTATGGTGTGGGTGGATCGTGTGTGTATAGGTTAATGAGTGTGACTGATAAGGTGGATCCTTAAGGGAATCCGTTAGTAAAGTGTCTTGGGAATTATTACAATTGCTCGGTAAATACACAATAGAATATGAAATTTACTAAAAATTCCATATATCAGTTATGTATTTTTTCTCTCTTTTTTCTAACCTAGAATGCACTGCCATCTTAATAATGTAGATTTGATATGAAGGAAAATTTGGGGTATTAGAAATGCTATGAAGAATACATAC
This sequence comes from Halocaridina rubra, assembly GCA_037179515.1. Taxonomy (NCBI): domain Eukaryota; kingdom Metazoa; phylum Arthropoda; class Malacostraca; order Decapoda; family Atyidae; genus Halocaridina; species Halocaridina rubra. The sequence continues at coordinate 44,594 of JAXCGZ010009521.1, forward strand.
TGGTATGTACTTATGTTTTTCAATGGGTTTTCCTATTTGGGGATCTTGTGGAATTATGGAAAAATTATCACATTATTATAATCTGGTAAAAATGCTTTGGTTTACGCTTTACACTATATTTATTAATTTTATATTTGAACTCTCAGGTTGATCAAGCCTATAGAGCATTTACAGTACAAACAAACATTTCCATTTTGTACAATGGTAATACAAACACAATATTTTTTTTACATAACACTCACTCAGCATATACAACAACAGCTTACACTTCTTAACAGCGATAATAATTAAATGCTTTCATTTTATTCAACAGTAATAACAGATTAGCTGATACTTGAATCTCCACCTTGTTTTTCAATTATGTATATTACTTCTCTTACCATTTCTTCCATATTTCTGCCTCTGCCATTCTGAAAGAAGGGAAATGAGTGTACACATATTATAGTGCTAATAGTGAATGGAGTAGTTTTCCTTGCATAATAATGAGTACTAATTTTATTTCAAACATGATGCCACAACTCACTGAAACCAGAAACTCGCCACAAATGTATAAGAGAGTACAGGTATTGGAGCTGCATTATATCCTGCCAATCCTCAACTTTTCCATTTGTAGTTTAGTGAAAAGAAGCATATTTACTAAGGACGGGATTGACAGACAGACAACCCCTCCTCCAAACTATTTCTTTTAATTACTTCTTACAGCAGACAAGACCAGCTTATGAGTGAAAAATTTTCTCTGCAACCACCAGGATATTAATAATAATAATAATAATAATAATAATAATAATAATAATAATAATAATAATATTAATAATAATAATAATAATAATAATAATAATCTTAAAGGACTTCGTATGGATGGATAGTTACAAGAATCGACAAAAAAAGAAAAAGATGCTTACAATACGAAACCCGTTCTAAGTTTTTTCATGGCCACATTTTGAAGTCCTTGTAGAAACTCCTCAGGTACGTTGGCAGACGTGCAGAGCGGGTTACTTACTCGTACTTCTAATTTGTCCAGCTCTTCAATTAGATTTTCAAAATCACTGACACCCAATTTGCATCTGGGCAGCAAGAGTGTGGCAAACCCCCTGTGAATGATGTAAAGCTAAAAACCCTTAAACACAGCTTAGGTACAGTATGACCAATTTAGAAAACAATGTTTTCTTAAACAGCTTAAGAACAACGTTAAATATAAGAAAACTAATTAGCATAGCAAAGGTGCGGAAAAGCCTCTGTGAATGATGTTATGCTAAAAGCAGCATATATCGAATAATACTTTTACAGAAAGCTAGGTTTTATGTTAAAGAGCTACAGTAGAGACAAAAAGGCCTGACAGATACCTGGACACCCTTAAGACCCATCTTAACTAAAGCAGAAGTAACTAGTGTAGCAACGGTGACACTTACCCTTAAATGATATAAAGCTAGATACAGTAACTGTTAAAAACTTATTTTGGTTACAAATGTCCATTATAAAAAGGCATGTTTTATGAAAAACTTGCATGACCTCTGATAATGCATACCAGGGCCTAAGCACACTTTAAACAGTTTTAACTATAGAAGAAAAAGATCTAGGGCAGCAAGAGTGTTGCAAAGGGAATGAGAATGGTGTTAAATAAAAAAATATACATTTTTTTATAGGAAATAGAACTCTGTTACAAATTTAATAACTAACATAGCCAATGATGATTCATACCATATACTTAAACCAACCATAAACATAATACATCGGGTCCTCGACTTACATCAAAGTTCCTTTCCTGAAGTGTGATGTAACCCGAATTTCAGTGTATGTCTGAACACACCTAAATAAGCAGCTATTCTAAAGCAGTAGTAAAGTTTCCCCCTTTTCCATGCATTTCACTATCTCTAATTTCACTTCCATAGTGACGGCTTTCATTTTCTTCGATGCACTGCCATCAGAGGAATGTTCTAAGCTTGGGAGGCATAATGCAAGCCGAAAATTATCCAAAACTGGAGCAAAATAATTTATGGTAGGTACGTTGTAACTATTAAACATTGTAACGCATGGAGAGTGTAAACCAAGGGCCCCCAATATGCACTAGTGGGAATAAATAGTGTTTGGGATACTACTGCAGCATTACTCAGTACTGATGACGATAATGCCTGTCTTACACATCCATTCCTGAATATGCACAGACTTATTTTTGCCTGAGATCTGTAAATCGACTGAAAACTGTTTATAATAGAAAATGCAAAGTTAATAAAATACGGGTGGTGAGAAAGCTTGAACTTGGCCACAAAAGAAAATGGTTAAAAGTACTATGAATAATATCTTGCTTTTGTATTACACATCTGATTCACATATTTTGCTATGCCTATATCTACACCAAATATTCTTAGATATCTGTTACAGATCTCTTTATCATAACATCACATCCAACAAGTCACAACGCAATCCATCTTTGTTTCTCTTTACTTTGTTTTCTTCGTGCCCATGCCCAAGGAGGGCAGTTTAATTTTTTTTTTTGGGGGGGCCCATCCTCGTGTCCCACTCGTAACAAATAAAAAGTATCTGGCAATCTTGATCACTTTCATTTGTCATGTGTAAATAGGGAAAGGGTGTGTGATACCTGGAGAAACCTTGACATCCAGGAGGGAGAAAGGTATGCAAGTGATATTTGGAGCTGGCATAAAATGATATACAACCTATGCAGACAAATGTTGCAGAATGACACATAGGTACCAAAGTAAACAGGGAAACCTAAGGCTTGAAACTGGAGTTTACTATTGGTATCACCTTGATCTAATTTACTTTATACAACATGCATAAGCAAATCTAAGAGAATATGATTATGATTGGAGATGAAAGGGAGAAACATTATGCTGCTGAACTTTTTTTTCTTTCTTTCGGTTGTCAACCTCCTGACACTGATAGGAAGAGACAATATGTTTGAAAAGAAAAGTATGATGTAGTACATGGATCTTTTTCACCTTCTTGATAAGAAGCTCTCTCCACATTGATATGGGGCCGCTGACTCTCACTAGAATCTTCCACTTTTATAGTCATGAATCTCTTTTTAATTAAGTACTGTACCATCTCTCTCATTTCTCTCTATATAGCCTCTCCATCTTTATCTACATCTTCCTTTTATTTCCAAGTTCCACAAGGATTTTAGTACAGAATATGAGTGATATAAGCAAATATATGACTTTGTAAGGCATGAGCTCATATATTTATCACGGTTCTCACAACAAAAAGGGTGAATTTCCGGTAAGTTAAAATGTCATCACAAGTTTCTTCACAGGATGTGTTACTCTTTATTCATTTTTAATAACCCCATATTCTGTTTCAAGGACACTCCCCGAAATAGCAGCTTATGTCAACATAAATATCTGCTTTAGTTTTCGAAGTTTTTGTAATAAAAATGAAAGCCACGTGGCCCTTATCAACATCAGTTATTACTGTATGCTGTTATTAATACAGTCTCATACATCGTATGTAAAACAAGTCTGATTAATGCTAACAACTAAAAAAAAGTATTTCTGCTAACAACTAAAAAAAAGTATTTCTGCTACCTTTGATTAATGAAGCAATTAGATTTTGTTTAGCATTTTAAGATTTATACTGTATTACGAAACTCAATGTAATAAAAATGTAATCTTATATATCATCGTTTCCAAAAAGAGTTAGGCAATAGTTACTTATTTAAAGTGGCACTCATGATAGTGGCTCATGACGCAAAGGGTATGGTTTTCTTCGCCTTAAGATATGAAGATGCACGACTCTTAAAATATAATTATGCTGTAATGCTATGCATTGCTGGAGTCAGTAAGGTTGCCACAACTGTAAGTAAAGAATTGAGGCTGCATATTTTCAACATACTCTATACATCTTTTTCTCCTTTGTCAATTCTTTCTAGGTAAGAAATTTGTATTGCAGGGCAAAGATTGTTGACGTCCCATTCACGAATGCATCTTATTCATTTTTGGCAACACAGAAATACAAGTAAGGAATTATTTCTTCCTCATCAGGATTATAGAAATGCTCTAGTCTCTTGGTTGCTGAATTCAATATACTGTAGTTATTGCAAACATCCCGGTTACTGCAGAGGAAGAAAGTGCAGTTTCGTTTTGCTTATTATTTCTTTGCTTGAGATAGCATTACTAATTAGCTTAGCAAGCAGCATCAGCATGATGACGGGATTTTTTTCTATATTTTGATGCACAAGTATCAGATTTAATTCATTTAAAAGTATACTTATTTGCAAAAGTTCAAACTTACGAAAAACCTTCCATATAACTTTTACAAATAATATCAAAATATGGTGTTTGGTCATGAAAACATAATACAATAAAACCATATCAATAGAAAATTCAAATTTGTGTTGCAGTTTGTAAGGTACAGGTTGCTACAGAACACAAAATCTAAAACATACGTGTTCCTTAGTACAATATCTTTTTCACCTTAAGACCATCTCCACTTTCAATTTGTTTATTGTATATTAAGGACCACCCTTATTATCTAATATGATAGCTTGTCCAGACTAACCTGGTTGAGACTCCATGGAGAGCTTTGATAATATCGCATGCCTTATACAGGGAACCGGGATCAACATCACTCAAGTACAGATGAACATTGTTTTTCATTGGGAGGGCCTCTAGTTGGGTATGGTCGATGCTAACACTCACATGCAAAGCTGCAATATAACGAAATATTTATCAGAATTAACTATGGTAATGAAGGAGAAAAAAAATATGCCCTTGTGCCCTGCATCTAGATGACTAAAAAGAGATATCTATGGTTGTGGGGGAGCAAGAGCTCCATCCTCGTATTGGTAGTATGTCGCAAAAGATGGCTAAATGAGATGTCCCTAGAGGTGGGAGAAAATTTCTTAGGTCCTTTAAGGCCATACACGTTGTAGTGTGACTTAAAGGGATAGGAAAGTGAAAGGGTGGAAATATCTTCCCTTCCAGATTTTTAGATGTATATCAAACAAGTAAGTAAACACGTAAAAATGGAGAGGAATATGATGACACCATACATTCTAAGTTCTACTCTCATAGTTGTGAGCACTGCTGGTTTCAGGAAGTTATGGTATTATGTACTAGACTAAGCATCACATGTATTAAACTAAGGCAAACAGGGTCCAGCATCGAGAGAATACCAACAGACTTGACAGAGTAAATAAGAATGGAATAAAAATAATATCTTCGTGTGGATTCAGCTGCAAAAAATTGTTTCAATGTCTCTTGCTTTTAACCTCTGGCTAATAACAATATCTTGATTTTGTCTTAGAGAAAATATATCCTATATCTTAGTGATGTACAATAGCTTACTTCTGCTATTGTAAATCATTGTAGAATTATATTAAGATTTTCTTATACAGTACACATTATGTACTGTATATCCATGTTGCATTTTACATATGTCAGAACTCACCAAATCTCCTAAGAGAAACTCCTTTTGAGGTAAGGAATCTCTGGATAACAGCATACTGTTCCTTATTCCATACACCTACTCGAAGTTTTTTCATGGATGTTGGTATGACAGGGTCCAGTTTATCACTTAGAACACCACGAAACGTATTTACCTTACACCTGAAAATGTTCACTAAAATTAAAATCGTCTAGTGGGAGGACTTAACTAGGAACTTCCCGAGTCTTCTCTCTCTGGTTTACTCTGCATCTTACTTGTAAATTACTCTCTAATATAGTTTTAGTTAGTACTACAGATAATATTCTATAATATGCAGATATAAACTGTCAGAATAGATATTAAACAATTGTCTCATTTTTCTTGATTAAGTACTAAAATCTGTCTTAATTATTGCACACTCAGGATATGCATATAATGGAGGTGGGGGTAAAAGAATTTCAATCCCGCATTCCCTGCATGTTAGTAAACGGCATCTAAAAAGAATACTGGAATGGCTGGGTTTTGCCAGGAATCATTAACTCCCTTGATTTCTTCTCTTAATGTAAAACTAATAAAAGACAAGAATAAGCACTCTCGTTTTTCGGTTCAATAGTTATTTAGGCTTCAGTAGAATTTAACATCATACTTATAAAAAAAAAAAAAGAGTTTCATTCATGGATGATTTACAGCCCCTCTCTCTTTCCTAACCTAATTTTGTTGATTCTTACAAGGCAGAAGAGCTACAAAAATAGCATATTTTTATTTCTCAGCTACTTACTTTGTGAATAGGTAAGACAAGGCTTCATCGAGACTGCCTAACGCTCTTTCTGGGTGTTGGAAATCATAATGGAAATTCAGTTCATGTATTACACATTCATTGTTACCAAGAATGTAAAGTAATTCCTCCAGGCGTGGAATATCTTGGACTTTGGCGGTGATATTCAGATTTACACTTTCTGGACATCTGTTCTGGAAGAGACTAACATAGGAATAGACTCTTATATCCTCAACAGTAGTTTCATCTTGATAAATGTTTTGAATACTATTCACAATGACTTTGGCTACAGATTCATCACATTTAACATTGGACAGCAGATCCAGCCACTGCTCCCTCTTTCTGATTCCCGACTTTCTTAAGCTTGTCACGAGTTCCATTACGAGGCACATGTCAATGCTACCTTCACTGCACATGTGTAAAAGGGCCGTCAAGTGGACAAATACATTATTATACTTGTAGTAATGTATTTCACTTCCATCCTCATCATGTAGTACTTGTAAGAGTTTTGCAATGGATGTTCCCTGTTCATTGACATTACTAAACTGGTTTAGCAAGGACGAAAAGAGCCACCTCTTTAAAGGATTATTTTCTTTTCTCTTACAAAAGCACCTATGTTTAATTTTTTTTAAAGTTAATTTTCGCCTGAAAAGTTTCTGAAAAAATCCCCGAGACTTTAATTGTGTAGGATGCATGAAAGTTGATTGAGTATTTTGAATTATGTTGGTCGTGTTGAGATTTACTCCAATAGTCTTCAGTTTTAAAAGAATACATACTGCACTAAGGAAATCCTGAAACCCTTTGTGCGGATAGCTAACCTTTGTTAACATTCCTGTCTGTGTCCAGATATTCTTCTTGACAAGGAAAGCTCCAGTGGTATCATCTACTGGAAGATCACATTCTCGACATATGTCTTCTAACCTTACCCTTGCTTTATCTGAAAGGTTAATCTCATCATTTTTCAGTCCTCTCAGGGCTTCACAGCAGAGCCTAACTGCGAATATCTCAATTCTATCTCTCAGTTCAGAGACACTAAGTAACTGTGTTTTTTCTTTTGTCTTCAATCTTTCTAATAGCTTTTCTATGGTTAGTTTGTAAATTTCTAGGTAAAGCTCTGTAGCAGTTGTCACAAAGTTCACTCTACTAGATGCAATGGCCCACAAGATTGTTAACAGAACAAGATTAAGTGGAAGACGCCAGTGTTCTTGCAAACGTGCGCCAGTAGTTCGCAGATATTCTATTAGGCCCTCTGTGTCCTCATTGCTCTTGCCAAGTTTTCTCATCTCTTCATGATATTTTGTGGCAAACTCTTCTCTTTGGTCTTCAGAAATTCCAATAATTTTCAAGTGTGAAGTTTCTTGGCTGTCTGGTAGTAGTTTATACACATCTTCAACCTTTTCAGGTCTTGTTGTATAGAATAGGGTAATATCATGTTTCTTCTGAAGACAGAGTATTTCTTTAAACAATGCTGTTGATGATTCATTTAGTTCATCTATACCATCAACAATAATAAGTAACTTTATACCAAGGGCACATTTCACAAAATCTTCTCTGTTAAACTTTTTTGCTGTCTCAGGCATTAATGAATCAAGTAATTGAGCAAAGGAACTGTTAGTAGTGTCTCGGCATTCCATATATAACAAGAGGTCATGGGACAATAAGTCAGCCATGGATGAGTCACCAGCTAACCAATCATGCATCATCTTTCTCATTAAAGTAGTTTTTCCTGAACCTCCTGGGCCTTCCAGTA
>JAXCGZ010009521.1:57500-70000 GCA_037179515.1 Halocaridina rubra
TGTATCTGAGCCACATCATGTTGTGTGGCTTGATATCCCTAACAATTTCGGTCTCGAAGTGTTCTATGTATAAATTAGCAAGTATATAATTTAGCCAAGTATGGACTTTAATTCCTTTTGCGGCCTGTTTGTGGGGATTACTGACTAACCCCGGCGGGCATTTAAGATTGTTATCTATTAATCCCATGTTTAAGACTACTGGGCGGCTCTTTTGTCTCCTTCTTTTCAAGTTTTCTTCTGTTTTGCTAGTTGTATCTCTTGCCATTGTACTTTGAGAAGGTGACCAGCTTAGGTCACGAAATTAATAAGTATTTTATTTATATATATTTTCGTTGTTTTATTTAATGGGCTTTTCCTTCCATATATATATATATATATATATATATATATATATATATATATATATATATATATATATATATATATATATATATATATATATATATATACTTTTTTTTTTTTTTTTTTTTTAAGAGTGTGACACCGGGACAGGCAGAAACTGCCCTCATCAATATATATATATATATATATATATATATATATATATATATATATATATATATATATATATATATATATATATATATATATATATATATACAACGTACTGACAATTTCAAAGGCAAAATTACTAGACTGAACCGCTAGAATGATAAAGGAGAGAAATACAGTAAGGAAGTGAAGAAACCTATACAGTATTTGCAGATGATACTGTGAGGCAAATGGTTTAGAGACAAAACTTCTTAGATAATTGGAGGACACTGGTGAGGCATGTGGGAGAAAAAAAGGTGAGAGTTCATGAGGAAAAAGCAACATGATAAAATAGAGAAAAAGCGCTAGAGCAAGCAGCAAGGAGAAAATCTGATTCTGAAATGTATGTACAATGAAGAAGGGCACGGACGGGATCCGAATTCGCCTGAACACAGAACGGAAAAGTCTCTTGTAAGCAAGAATAATTGCTATTCTGAAATAATTACTCCAACAGTACTGTATATTAATGAGTGCTGGACAAAGATATCTAAACTTTCAAAATACCTACATAAAGAATTAAATTAAAACACATAATGAATATAACTAATATAATAAATGTCAGAGAAATGTAAAACATACATGCACACAATGGTATAAAACCTCAATCTGAAAATTACATGAATCATTAGAAAACATCTTCACGAGTGTGGTTACTTCTGTGTACAGATTACAAATAATATGTACATATTACCTAATAAAATAAATGTAACAAGATCATGATTATAACTATAATTATAAATTTTTAAAAATGTAATAAATACAGGTGAATTGGTTTAATAAACAACTATGTGAAAACTATGAGTGTCCATATGCAATTCTCCTTCTTACTAAAACTGTGTAAACACGTATCAAAAGCCGCTGTTCTTTTCTGTTGGAATAAATTCATAGCCTGAGATGATAATATCGACAATGAGGATTGTCTATAGTGCCAATAGAATGAAATGACGAGGTAAACACCACTATAGGTAAAAGATGAGAAAAGCTTACTTGAACTTTCTGACGACAAGCTAAAAGGGTCATCTTAAGTCATTTTCACATAAAGAATGGTGGTTTTAAGGTAACGGAAAGACATGTGCTGTGGATGTTGCTGGGTGAAAATTATTTAGAGTGGAAGAAGACTTTACAATTTGTGGACTTCAGGTTCAAATAAATATTTGTAATAAGCTTCAACCCCTTGTTTCTTGACTTCAACAAAGAGCTGTTGCAGTGGTTCAAGGTTAGCTCTGATGCCCTGGGTGACATTCATTCTTCATTCCACTGAAGGATCCGACATTATCACAAAATCTTCTAATTCTTGGGCCCTTTGATAAACTCTTCTAAAACCCTCCAGCATCCATATTATCAGTTGCTTCTGTTTTTTCTTCTAACAAAGATTGCACCATCTCCTTGATGACAGCATTTGTAAAAATTGTAGCTGCTCATCAATGCTATTTTTTACCGCTTCTTTGATAATGTCGCCACCAACTTCTATGGCTACCTGCAAAATCATCTTGACTGTGATCATCAACTGTGGGCAGCCTTTGAAGTCACTAACTGTCCAAGTCTTTACAGAGAATGTAGCCTTATGAATAAGTTCCACTGCATCTGCATTGTAGAGTTTTTCCACAATTCTGTTATACTACTCTGGAAGAAAGCATTTTTTGGCAATTATTTTTTTGAGATATTTATGGAACACCTCTGCTGCATTTGTGTCAACTAGCACTGATTCTCCCATAATACTCAAAATTTTCAAGTTATACCGATTTATTAAACTATGTAGCCATCCGTTGCTGGCTTTAAACTCCTTTGCTGCTAATTTGCTAGCTCCCCAATGAAATTTTCATATAATTTAAGCAACCCATCACTGAAGATATAAGGGACATGGTCTATTACCATGTTCTTTAACCACGTGTTTAATGCTTTCTCAGATTTTACAAGTACTGCATCACGAACTTGAGAAACCACTTATGATATTTCAGGCAAAATGCAACTGTTAATACAAATTTCTTTTTACCTCTGCATTACTGAACGAATGCTAGACCCACTTTTTTTTTTTTCCTGTACCACTTCGGATGTTGACATAATTTTCAATTGCTCTAAAACCTCTAATATTTTTTCTTGCAGAAAAGGTAATAAAAAATGTGGAAAAATTCATGAATGTAATTACCTAATTCTTATCACCTAATTGCGCTTACGGGAAAGTACCCTATGCTTGTAACTCCCCACCTCCTAGACGGTTCCATTTTCATACTCAATGATACTTACATTGTTTGCCTCTAGAACTATTAATTGAGTTCGCATTAACTCTCTGCTCACTTAGCAAATTCCAATCATCACTATTCTTGCACTAAATATGTACAGGGGTCCTCGACCTACATCGCAGTTCCATTCCTCAAGGCGTGTCATAACCCGATTTTCCACGTAAGTCAGAACACACCTAAATAAGCACCTACGTCACCCACCTATGTTAAAGTAGTAGTAAAGTTTCTTTCTTTTCTGAGTGCTTCACTACCTATAATTTCACTTCCGTGGAGATGGCTTTCCTTTTCTTCAAAGTATACTGCCATCAGAAGAGTCTGTTTTATGCTTGGGAGACTTAATACAGGCCCAAATTTATAAGAAAAGTAGCAAAATAATATGTGTGAAATGCATGAAAACCACATAACGTTGTAGGTCGCGAACTGAGGTTCTTCAAATAATCCTGCAAAGAATCTTGTTTATGAAGCTTCAAACTATGACCTCTAGTTCTTGTGCCAGTTATATCAAAATATTGATCCCTATCCACTCTGTCAAAACCATGAGGGAAGTAAAAAATGGTCACAACATCCCCCCTTCATTCTTCTAGCTTCGAGTGATGGTAAGTAATTCCCTCAGCCTCTCCTCGTAAATGAGACTGTGTATATTTGGCATCAGTTTTGTAGCATGTCTCTGAACTTTTTCCAGTTTATTTATATGCTTTTTCAGGTGATAATTCCAAAAGGGTGCTGCATATTCAAGCTTTGGTCTCAGATAAGTTACATAAATATCCTGGACATTTCTTTGTCCATGTGTCTGAATGTTAAACTTACAATTGCTTAGAAAGCATATGTAGCCCTTACTTTGCCATATATACAGTATTTGCATTTCCGGAGACAAATCTGCCAATATGTTTACTTCTAGATCTCTCTCATTCTGTCTACTGAAGTTCCGCACATGAATTGAGTACCCAAGCTTGGGCCTTTTTTATACTTGTACCCATTCTCATCACCTTACATTTGGAAGTATTGAAAGTGATTAGCTACTGTTCTGACCACTCATACAGACTATTTGGGTCTCATTCAATTTCTTTACCATTGTTCTTCTCTTACTTTCTTCATAATTTTGCATCATCTGCAAACATATTCTAAAATTAATTTAAAGACTCCAAACATGATGAAGGCAACATGCGTAGTGACAACATATGTTATTCTGATGAGTGTATGACAAAGACTGACTCATACTTGGCATGCCAACACTCTTCACTCATGCAGCTGCCATGCTGCCTTGTTTTGCACAAAATTCAAACTGTGAGTTTCATGCTTGTACCACTTTATCTTTGAAGATTTTCTGCTTAAATTTTCATTTATCAGTTTCAATTTGCATATAGTCAAGAACGTGTAAGTATAGTTCTCGTAAACTGCGGGATGACTGTACAGCAAGTTACTAAGTCAAAAAACTATGAACAATCGAGATATGAACATAGTCAGCCCAAAAGTAAAAAATTATAAAAATTATTAAAACATACACAAAACCGTGTTGCAGCACATTCAAACTTTCAGCATAGTGACGAGGGCACCTAGTATGATGTTTGTCCACTAAAAAGGCTCGGGAAGGCACTATACCTGTAAGTCACCACGTTGTCCCAGTCTGGTCTCAGATTGCGTCCTGTAGACACTGAAAGTCTTCATTGCATACCAGGTTTTTGTTGTGAAGTATCTTGTGCATTGTGTAGTAATCAGGAGTGGTGAAAAGCATATGGATATTGATGATAGTAGTGTTTCCAAAAATAAAACGCATGCCATTTCGATGGAAATGAAATAAGTGATAATAAAGAAACTAGATAATGGTGAATGTAGCCTGCACTTATAAACTGATTTGTTCCAATGTGTGCACGATTTACAAAGATAGAGATCGTATTATGGAACATGTGAAAGGCGTAGTGCCTATGCAGTCTACTATTATTAGTAAGAGGAGGGATAGGCTTAACGAAGAACAAGAAAACTTTCAACGATTTGGATGAAACACCAGTAGCAATGTCGGGTAAGATCGTCTCTCATATTGATGCAAGAAGAGGTTTTGTCCTTTTTCGAAAATTTGAAGGCAAAGGCAGGTGACAGTGCTGCTAATGAAACATTTGGAACAATTACGGATGGTTTCAACGTTTCAAGAAATGTGCAAACTTGCTTCACATGTCCGTTACTGGTGGAGCGGCGAGTACGAACATAGAAACTGCCGATATATTCCCGTATAAGTTAAAAACATTATATATGATAATGGTTATCTTCCACAGCTAACTTTCAATATGGACGAGACTGGACTTTTTTGGAAAAAAAAATTGCCAGAAAAGATGTACATCAGCAGTGAAGAGAAGACGATGCCAGGTTTCAAGGCAATGAAGGATAGGCTGACAATGATGCTCAATGGCAACCCATCAGGAGACTTCAAGCTCAAACCACTCTTGCTATACCAAGTGGTAAAACCACAGGAATTGAAGAATGTTAAAAAGTTCTCTTTCTGTAATTTGGATGTCCAACATCAAAGCCTGGGTGACAATCGATATAGTTGAGCAATGGTTTTTCCACCACTTGATACCCGAAGTCAGGGTGTAATGTCAGGAAAAAGGAATCCCTTTCAAGATTCTCCTAGTTTTGGTTAATGCCCCTGGCCACCCACCACACATGGACAATTATCACACGGACGTAAAAGTTGTATATCTGCATCCTAACACAACTTAACTTCTTAAACCAATGGAGCAAGGTGTAATAGACATTTTCAAACAATATTACACTCATTGCACATACAGGGGAGAACTGAAGGAAGTGGGTGATAACCCTAATATTACCTTATGTGACTTTTGGAAGTCATATCATATTTAGACTTTTGTAAAATACATTGATGTGTCATGGCGTGGAATTACCGATACCCTTAAGAACAGTGTTTGGAAGAATTTATGCCCACAGTTTGGCCACGATTTTTGAGGAGCTTAAGCTGATGAGGAGGTCAAGACAGTCGTAAAAAATCTCGTAGAAATAACCAAACAATTGAAGCTCAAATTGGAGGAGGAGGATTTTGAAGAGCTCTTTGAGTCACAGTCCCCGGAATTAATAAAAGACGAACTAATAGAATTTGAAACCATGCAACGAGAAGAAGAGGAAGAAAAAAAGACCTTGTCCCTTTGAAGAAGTTTAATACGAAGTTGATGGCACATGGACTTTTGTATATAGAAAAGGTCTTGCTATTTTTGAGAACCAGAACACGAATTTTGAGGGCTTTTCAAGAGAATCAAACATAATTCTCAATGCCATGCAATGATATCGAGTCATATATAACAAAAAAAAAAAAGTGCAAATTTCCATGGATAAATTCTTCACTAAACGCACAGACCCACAAGAAACTTATGGAGAAAAGCTAGACCCCTTAGAAGTCTGCAAAGTAGTAGCTTCAACTTTCATTACCATTACCTTCTACTTCTGCTTCCTGTATTGCCTCCTCTTTCCTCTCCTCCTCTGCTGCAGATGATGACCCTATTCCAATCTAAGATCGAAAAACTTTACCTCATCTCAAGTCTCACCTCAAACCTTTGTTATCAGTTTAAACTTTACCTCATCTCATGTCTCACCTCAAACCTTTGTTATCAGTTTAAACTTTACCTCATCTCACGCTTCACCTCAAACTTTGTTATCCGTTGAAAGGATTGGTAAAGTAGTTTACTGTATGTACTATCACATTGTCTTATTATTACTGTATGTATTACAATTTATTAACATAATTTATGTTCTACAGCTTACAAACAAAAAATGTGTGTTATTACAGCACAAGACAGGGTTGCCAGGTGCTTTGATGAGAAAAATGACAGACGTGCAATAAAAAAAGGACACTTATCCTACAAAAAGGACAGACATAATATATATATATATATATATATATATATATATATATATATATATATATATATATATATATATATATATCTTTATGTGATACACACTTAAAAATCAAAGGAAAGAATTTCTTCGAAGGAAATAGCTTCGCTATCGTTTGCAGCAATGGCTGGAGAGCTAAGACAGTTTTTGGCTGTCCTTTTTTTCTCGAGGAAAAATGACAGGCAGGTCTCAAAAAGGACAGATTGTCCTTAAAAGGAGAGACCTGGCAACCCTGGTACAAGAACCATACCGTTGCCCTCTGCTCCTTACACTGCCTCCTCTTCCTCTTACTTCTCTGTTCTCGAGCAAAGGGGAATGTAGAAATCACTAAACTTTACATAGTCCCAACCTCAAAGCTTTGTACCAGTTTAAAAGGTTGGTGCTGTACAGTAGTTTATTATATGTACTATTACAATGTCTAAATATTCTTGTACGTATTACAATTTATTTGTGTAATTTATATTTTACAGTTGATTAACAATAAATATTTGTGTTATTACAATACAACAACTCATTCCGTTGTCATCTGATCATTACTAATAAACTTTAAGTACTCTATCACGTCACCACAAACTTTCACTACCAGTTTAAAAGGTTGATACTGCATTGTATTATTATTACAATGTCTTATTATTACTGTACATATTACAATTTGTTAATATAATTTGTTTTATGGTTTATTAAATAAAACGGTGTTTCTAAGATGAGAAAAATTTATTAAACGTAACTCGGCAAAAGTTTAGCATCTGTCAAAGGTAATTATTATTGCAGTACATGTATTACAATTTGCTATTACTATCATCAATATTTTTATTGTTATTATTATTACTATTATTATCATCATTATTACTGTTATTATTATTATTACAATTTACTAACTGTAATTTATTTTATTACAGAAAAACGTAACTCCACAACACCTTATCATCTCTCATCCATCACCGCCAAACCTACACTATGACTGTCTATTGAAATATCCCATGTGTTATTGTATGTATTACTGTACTGTATGACATTATTATTATTTCATAAACTTCATTAATACTTTATTTTGTATTCATATTGCACGTAGTAGTTGTGCTTAGCCTAAGTACTGTACAGTACTGCATAACCACAACTTACGAACAATTCTACTTATGATCAGTCTTCTGGAACCTAACTCATTCGTAACTAGGGGAGTAGGGGAGTGTCTGTATCAATAACCAGTATTTTGTTGAGTCTCAGGGAACTCTGGGAAACATAAAGCCCAATACAGAAATTCATCTCTGCTATTTCATAAATCTCGTTCACCAATAATCGCATGCACAAGTATATCTATGAATGAATGATGATGTTTAGAGGTATAAATGAGTTTTGCTTTTTCATGCCTTTTCCTGTGTTAGTGGCCATCATGGTGAGTTGAGGGAGTTGGCACCATGTATAAAAATAGTTATTTATAAAGCATTTTGAATAAGAGAGGCAAATTATACTAAGCTTTATATTGAGATGTATACTTGAATTATTGCTCCCTAGTGGAAGGATAGGAGGAATTTTTGGTATTATTTCAGTTATGGGGATTAATGAAATCTGAAGCCCCCGGCTAGGGAGAACATGTTCCCCTAGGTGAGGTTTGGTTAGGTTAGGTGAGGTTGAGTTAGGTTTGCTTATCTTAGCTTAGCTTAGGTGAGATTAGGTTAGCTTAGGTTAGGACACACCCAAATTTTTTTTTTTTACACTTCTTTGTAATCCCCTCTTCTAAAGGTTTACCAAATTCTGAATCCATAGTCCCTATGAGTTAAGCAAAAAGTCCCTGGAAAAATGGTTAAGATTTATTGTGAACGAGATCAGGCACAATAAAACTTGTGTAAATAAGTATCTGGGGCTTGTTTATTAAAATACATAAGTATTCTCAGTATGATATCTTGCCACAGAGGCTTCAAGGTGTACTCAAAGAAATTCACTTTTTGACCCCATGGGAAGGAAGACTTTTGCATTGAGAGCTAACATCGAGTTTCTCACCAAGCTGAATGTAAGCAAAGAAAAATTATCAAAGTACAATACCAAGAGATACAGCAAGCAAACAAGAACATAAGGAAAGAAAAAGAAAAATATAAATTGAAATAGATTTAGTGATATAAAGCATAATTACTAGCCGGGATTAGTAGATGATCCCAAGGCACCGGCCCCAAAGATACAATAAAATCAATAATTGACTTAAATTGTAAAAGATAACAAAAATATTAGAGGTCATATTTAAAAAGTAAAAACTAATATATATATATATATATATATATATATATATATATATATATATATATATATATATATATATATATATATATATATATATATATATATATATAGTGGTGACCCCAACCCATGAATGCCTGTACCTATGAACCAACCAACCCACAAACAAAATTTTGAACAAAATTTGACACTAACCCACAAATAAATTCCAACCCATGAACAAAAATGTGTTAGCCAAGCCACCATGTGTCCCATTCGGCCGCTCTCGGCCGCCACATGGGTTCCACTCAGCCGGTCTCAGTTCTGCATTGGTGCCCGCACTGTGTGGTTCACTCGTGATTCCATCATATTTCTCGCTTATTTTCCATTGTTTTTCTTTTAATATAGCCCTTATTATGGCTCCTAAGAAAGTTAAAAGTGTTAGTAAAATTGGTGTCAAACACACCAGATGCATAACAGTGAAAACCAAAGAAGAAATAATTGCAAAACATGAAATTGGGTGCGTGTGTCCGATCACGCCACGCAGTACATGCCGAAATCCACCATCTGCACTATTTTAAAGAACAAGGAGATCTTAAAGGCGGCTGACATGGCTAAGGGGGTTAATATATCAACAAAGAAAAGGTCAGAGGTGACAGAAGATATAGAAAAATTATTTTTGTTGTGGATAAATGAAAATCAGTCGATTGGCGATAGTATTAGAGAGGCCATAATATGCGCTAAGGCTTTGGAAATCTACCAATATGTAGTAGAAAACTCTCCGACTTCTAGTGATGCTAAACAGGAGAAATTTAAAGCCAGTAGAGGCTGGTTTGAACACTTTCGTAAATGTGCTGGGATTCATAGTGTCATTAGACATGGAGAGGCAGCTAGTTCCAACCAAAAAGCAGTGGATTCCTCCGTAAAGGAATTTGATAAATATATCGAGAATGAAGGCTATATCCCACAACAAGTGTTTAATTGTGATGAAATGGGATTCTTTTGGAAGAAAATGCCCAAAGAACCTATATGACTGAAGAGGAGAATCACTGCCTGGCCACAAACCAATGATAGACAGGCTTCACCTTTTATTGTGCACTATTGCTAGTGGGGACTGTAATATCAAGCCTCTCTGTAAATCCGCGTGTTTTTAAACTCAATAACGTATTGAAGGCTAGCCTCCCAGTAATGTGGAGGTCAAATCCAAAGGCTTGGGTTACGCGGATTATATTCCGAGAGTGGTTGATTGAAATGTTTGCGCCAGCAGTGAAGAGATATCGTGAGGACAATGATTTGCCTCTTAAGTGTCTCCCCATAATGGATAATGCTCCTGCCCATCTTCCAGGTGTGGAAGAAGATCTCGCTATACATTACGACTTCATTAAAGTAAAATTTCTGCCTCCCAACATCACTCCTATCCTCTAGCCCATGGACCACCAGGTAATTTCTAATTTTAAATAGTTGTATACGAAGGGTATTTTTGCCAGGTGTTTCCAGATTTGACCCTTCGTGATTTCTGGAAAGGCCACTTTAATATCCTCCACTGCACTGGCCTCGTTGAAAAAGCATGGAAGGAGGTCTCATATCATACATTGAACTCCGCCTGGAGGAAACTCTGGCCAGGTTGTGTTACTGATGATGACTTCGAGGGCTTCAAGCAGGAGCTAGCTATCAAAATTGTGAATGAAATTGTGACCATGGGCAAAAGTTTGGGCTTGTAGGTCAATGAGGAGGATGTGGAGGAGCTAGTGGAGGACCACAAAGAACATACTACGGATGAATTAATGGAGTTGCAACGTGAACAAGAGAATCTTCTCCAAGAGGAGCAGTGACCAGCGGTAGGGGATGAGAAGGTAAAGGTGTCCAGTGAAGAATTGAAAGAAATTTTTAGTAAGTGGAATGATGTACAAATCACCCAGATAAAACTGTGGGCTATAAAGTAGTGTATATGGTAAATGACAATGTGATGAATATTTTTAGAAAAGTTTACCAAAGAAGAAAAAGACAAATTTCTCTGGATCGTTTCCGTGTCCCAGTATGCAGGGAAGCAGCTTCCTAATGGGAAAAGAGGGAGAAAACACCAGATATACAGCCTGTATCAGAAGAGTTCCCTAATATTTTTATGGAAGGGGACTCTCCTTCCAAATATTAGCCTGTACTAGCCTGCTGGCTAGTACAGTGGTAACGCGCTGGCTTCGCATTCACGAGGTCGAAAGATCGGTTCCCGTCCAAGACCGAGAGTTTAAGCTGTTTACTGGCAGGAACTGCTGTGGTTGGACACCACAGTGGGGGGTTGGGGCTTGCCCCGGCTGATGAATACCCATTGTATAATGAAATGGAAATAAAGTTTGTTTGTTCATCCTCCACCACCATCCATGTATGCCAGCAACAATCATCCACAAAGGTAAATACATTACTGTATTTCTATTATTAATTTTATTTTCCTTAATTATGTATGCTATTTTCCTTTCACAGAGTATATTGTTTACAACCCGTATTATATCTATTGCTTTTCATGAATTGAAAAAATTTAAAATGAATATTTGTGGTGACCTGGAAGAGATTAATTGGATTTACATGCTTTACAATGGGAAAATCAAATCCAACCAACGAACTTTCCAACCCAAGTACACTTTTTTGGAATGGATTAAGTTTGTGGGTTAGGGTTACCACTCTGTGTGTGTGTGTATATATATATATATATATATATATATATATATATATATATATATATATATATATATATATATATATATATATATATATGTAAACACAAACAACTTTTTGCCTGTGAGACAACATGGTTTCAGAAAAGGTAGATCAACAGTAACAAACTTATTAGAATTTTATGATGAGGTAAGCCGAATCTTACAGGGAAGAGAAGGCTGGGCAGATTGCACATTCCTAGACTTCCAGAAAGCAGTTGACACCGTCCCACACAGGAGACTTATAAAGAAGATGCAAGCAGTAGCTAGAATAGGTGGAAATGTCTTGAAATGGATAAAAACATACTTAGAAGGAATGGAGCAGAGGGTTAAAGTAAGACACTCAGTGTCTGAATGGAGAAGTTAGTAGTGGGGTTCCACAAGGTTCAGTTTTAAGCCACTTTTGTTCCTTGTATATGTAAATGACCTACCAGAGTCTGTAAATTCATTCATGAATATGTTTGCAGATGATGCAAAGATTGTGAAGAAAGTAAGAAACAAGAACAATGGTAGAGAACTTCAGGTAGATCTAAATAGTCTGCATGAGTGGTCAGAAAAGTGGGTAATGAAGTTCAATACTTCAAAATGTAAGGAAATGACAATGGCTACAAGTGCAAGAAGGTCCAAGCTTGACTACTCGGTGGCAGGAGAACAATTTCAAGAGACTGAGAATGAGAGAGATCTAGGAGTATATATACCGGCCGATTTGTCTCCAGAAATGCATATATATATCACAGTAAGGCCAGCATATGCTATCTTAGCAAATGTAACGGTAGCCTTCAGGCACATGTACAAGGAAATGTTCAGAAATATTTATGTAACCTATGTGAGACCAAAACATGAATATGCAGCCCTCTTTTGGATTCCACACTTGAAAAAGCACGTAGTTAAACTGGAAAAAGTTCAAAGACATGCC
>JAXCGZ010009521.1:75000-92500 GCA_037179515.1 Halocaridina rubra
AAGTTGAAGGATTCCAAGTGAAGAGAGATATGTTTCCTTAGTAGTTTCTCCATAACTTTGCAAACTATGCTGGTCAAGGAAACTGGTCTATAGTTCAGAGCCGTATCCCTCCTTCCCTTTTTGAAGATAGGTATCACATTTGCTTATTTCCAGCATCTTGGAATCTCCCCCGACTCCAGTGACTCCTTAAATATGATACTTAGTGCCACTGATATTGTGTTTGCGCATTTTTTAAGCACATGAGGGGATACGTCATCAGGACCTGTAGCTTTATGAACATCTAAATCCATCAGCGCTTTGCATACCTCTGTGGCTGTAAGGTTGATGTTCTCTAATACCGGCCCTTGAGCTTCTATCACTGCAATCTGAGGGGGTGGGGTATTTTCTACTGTAAATACTGACTGAAACTCCTTGTTCAATTCTTTGCAGATCTCTTCATCCGTCTCAGTGATGCTTCCATCCGCTCTCTTTAGCCTTAAAACCTGTTCTTTTACCTTCAGTTTTCCTCTGATAAAGCTGTGGAAAAGCTTGGGATTTTCTTTAGCCTTCCTGGTGATGTCCCTCTCATAATCTCTCCTTTTACTTAGGTAGTCATTTCTTGCTCTTTTGTAGGTTTGCCAGGCATTTATGTTTTTTCTCCTCCTATACCTTTTCCAGCATTTGTCTCTCCATCCTTAGCTCTTTTACACCCATTATCGAACCATTTCTCTCTGGCATGAATTACACCTACTTTGGTGACAGGTATGCAGCAATCTACTATCTTCCCATATTTCTCACAAAAGATGTCATACATTTCTTGTACAGATTTGTTGTAAAATAAGGTTCTCCAGTCAATAACTGCAAAAAGCTCATTCATTTTGATGTAATCTCCTTTCGGATAGTTCCTCCTCATGTCCTCAGTGCCTCTACTCTCAGGAAGAATATCTTCAATGATATACTCCATCAACAACACACAGTGGTCACTCTTTCCAATTGGTGGTTCATACTCAATATTTTCAATATCCAACACATTATCTGTGAACACTAGATCAAGTAGTGATGGCTCATCCCCACCCCTGGCTCTTGTTGGTTCCATTACATGTTGGTGTAGGAAATTCCCTTGTACGCAATCTAGGAATCTTGCCCCGAATGAGTCCTCACCACTGTGTGGGTCAAGATTTATCCAATCTATCTCTTTATGATTAAAGTCTCCCATAATCAAAATCCTACATTTTTTCTCCCGTGCCATGTTAACAACTGAGTTTATGACTTCAATAGTACCTATATGACTTTCCTCATAAATTTCAAGCCTATTTTGGTTCCTTGGTGGGTTGTATACAACAGTTATTATAATGCTCTCTGACCCAGTATTTATGCGAGCAACAAGAAATTCCCTGAACTCACTTTCTATAGCCAAGTTTATTTCTTCAACTTGAATGTGGTACTCAAATTTGCAGGTATGCGTATATATGCATATGTGTGTACGTTTATATATATATATATATATATATATATATATATATATATATATATATATATATATATATATATATATATATATATATATATATATATATATATATATATATAATCTTATTATTATTATTGTTTTTGAGCCCTTGTTCCTCCATGCTCAGTAGTAGAAGACAATTTCCTTTCTCAGCATATACTTGAAGCAACACGGGGGGTGAATACACTAGATTTAGTTCTTAGTAATAGAGAGAATATGGTTACAAATTTAGAAATTGGTGAAAAATTGGGCAACAGTGACCATGATTCCATTAGATTTAACATAATTTTCAAGGAAACTATAAAGGAAAATAAGAATATTGTTCCAAACTTTAGAGCAGGAGATTTTGAGGGCTTAAAAACTAAATTATCTAATGAGGTATGGGAAGGGATTTCTGGGGTACAGATGTGGGTAGTTAATCCAGCAGGTCAGGTCCCAGGTAGCGGATTACCCCGAAATTTGAGTACCACATGCCAAGGATTATCACAAGATAAGATCAATACATTAAATTCTCTCACAGGAAAGACAGCAGTCCGTCAGTTAATATAAATTTGGATGAGGAATATAACAATTTTGTCATGACTCTTAAGAATAGTCAGAGAGACTATATTCCCATGAAACATTGCAGATCAAGAAAAAATGACCCTAAATGGATGAACAATAGAATAAAGTATCTTAAAGGTATTAAAAGAGGAATATACAGGAAACTAAAAAGAGGTGAAGAGCATGTGAGGCAGCAATATATACAGTTAAACAGGGAAGTTAAAAAGATAGTTAGAGAGTCGAAAAGAAAATACGAAGTTAGAATAGCAGGAGAAGCTAAAGAAAATCCTAAAGGGTTTTATCAACATTATCAAACAAAATTTAAGGAAAAAGTCGGAGCAATTGAAGTAGCCAATGGCCATATCACAGATGACGATAAAGTGTTGTGTACATGTTTAAATGATTATTTCTTATCTGTATTTACCAATGAAAACTTGGAAAATATTCCGGAAGTAGAATCCATTTACAGAGACAGTCCCGATAAAATACTTAGTTCAATAAATATTACGAGAGGAGGTAATAAAAGAAATAGATAAATTAAAGGCTCATAAATCTCTGGGACCTGATGGAATATATGCTAGAATATTAAAGGAATGCAAGGAAGAGCTTAGTTGTCCACTAACTGCATTATTTAATAATTCAATAAAATTAGGATCGGTACCCATGGAGTGGAAATTGGCATATGTGGTACCAATATTTAAAAAAGGAGAACGAGTTAAAAAGAATAATTATAGGCCGGTAAGTTTAACGTCAACAGTGGGTAAGATTCTAGAATCCATAATTGCAAATAAAATAAGGGCACATCTAGAATTACACAGACTGATAAAACTTTCACAACACGGGTTTCTGAAGGGTTTTTCGTGCCTTACAAACTTACTGTCTTTTTATTCAGAAGTTTACGAGGCAGTAGATTGTGGCAAAGAATATGATCCAATATATCTAGATTTTAGCAAAGCTTTTGATAGAGTTCCTCACACAAGATTAGTTAAAAAGCTAGAAGCTCATGGTATAGGAGGAGCTATTCTCAGATGGATCAAACAATGGTTAAAAGACAGAAAACAGAGGGTTTGCATAAATGGAGAGAAATCAGAGTGAGGCTCAGTTACTAGCGGGGTACCACAAGGCTCGGTACTGGGTCCCCTATTATTCATCGTATATCTAAACGATCTGGATTCGGATATCAGTAGTAACCTAAGTAAATTCGCAGACGACACTAAAATAGGTAGAACTATAAATGGAAAAGAAGACATTCATGCTTTACAGGAAGATCTAAATAGATTATCTGAATGGTCGGACAAATGGCAAATGGAATTTAATGTTGAAAAAAAAATGTAAAGTAGTTAAAATGGGTACTATAAAAGACAATACTAGTTATAAGCTAAATAACCATGAAATCATGAGTTCTCAGTGTGAAAGGGATTTGGGAGTTCTTGTGAGTAGTAGTCTTAAGCCAAGAGAGCAATGCACAGCAGTCAGAAATAAAGCAAACAGAATTTTAGGATTTATCTCAAGAAGCGTCAGCAATAGGACGGAAAAAGTTATTTTGCAGCTCTATCTTGCATTAGTTAGGCCCCATTTAGATTATGCTGTGCAATTCTGGTCACCCTATTATAGAATGGAAATTGAATCCTTGGAGAGAGTGCAGCGAAGAATGACCAAGATGATACACAGTATCAGAAATCTACCATATGAGGACAGATTAAAAAAACTTAATCTACATTCTCTAGAGAGGCGAAGAGTTAGGGGGGATATGATTGAAGTGTATAAATGGTTTAAAGGGATTAACAAGGGAGATATTAATAAAGTTTTAAAAATTCATGATCAAACCAGAACTCGTAATAATGGATTTAAGCTTGATAAATTTAGGTTCAGAAGGGAAATTGGTAAAAATTGGTTTGGTAATAGAGTAGCTGATGCATGGAACAAGCTTCCTAGTAGGATAGTAAATGCCAGTACCTTAGACACCTTCAAATGTAGATTAGATTGACATATGACAGAGGTAGGGTGGGTATGAATAGGTTAGTGCTTATTAGAAAAATCATAAACAGAAAAATAGAATAAATAAGTAGAGTAGAATAGAATAGGTTAGACATGCTGAAAATACAATTCAAAAATGGAGCTGCCTCGTGTGTGCCAGTAGGCATGTTGCAGTGTCCTCTATTCTTATGTTCTTATGTTCTTATGTTCTTATATTCTTGTTTTTTTTTCTTTATAATTTGTTGTCTATATTTTTACTTGTTTTTACGTGTGTGACTGTACCTATGATATATGTAATTTTATTTATATGTGCAAAGGTTTTTTTTTGCTTTAAATGCGCTTATTAATTTCTATTTCTATTTATTTGTGTTTGTGTCTTCATGAGTGTGTTTTATTATATTTATAATTATATTTATATGTAAGAATGTTAGCTTATTTGGTAATGTTTGTGGATATATATATATATATATATATATATATATATATATATATATATATATATATATATATATATATATATATATATATATATATATATGTACGTATGTATTTACTTCTGCATATATATATCCATGTACGTATGTATATACTATATATATATATATATATATATATATATATATATATATATATATATATATATATATATATATATATATATATATATATATATATATAGTTGTTGATGGCGTGACATCTAGCCCTTTCTCTGTTTCCACTGGTGTTCCACAGGGCTCTGTCCTTTCACCTACCTACTCTGTTCCTTCTCTTTATCAATGATCTTATACAATCCCCATCTTCCTCTCTTCTTGATGCCTTTGCTGGTGATTCTACCCTTCACTTTTCCTCTGCCTTTTCTTTACAACCTTCATCTGCTACTCGTAAGCAGTCTCGTATCACTCTTTCTTCTACTAACAACTCCGATTTGTGGAGTATCTGAGTGGGGCCCTCAAAATTTAGTTAAATTCAATGCCTCCAAGACACAATTTTTGGTTCTCTCTTTATCTTCTTCTCCTCCTGATAACCCTATTGTCTTCGAAACTAACGAAATTTACCCTTAATTCTATCAAAATATTAGGAATCACATACTCCAAATTTCTAAAGCTTCATCCAAAAAATTTGGGATTTTGTTCGTTTTCGTCATTACTTTTCCTCTTTTAGGTTACTCAAAATTTATAAAGGTCTTATCCGTCCCTGCTTAGAATACTGCTCACACATCTGGGGTGTTTCTTCTGGCTAGTACAGTGGTAACGCGCTGGCTTCGCATTCACGAGGTCGAAAGATCGGTTCCCGTCCAAGACCGAGAGTTTAAGCCGTTTCCTGGCAGGTACTGCTGTGGTTGGCGCTTGCCCCGGCTGACGAATATCCATTGTATTGTAATGGAAATAAAGATTTATTGTATGTATTATTATTATTATTATTATTATTATTATCCCCTTGATAGGGTTGAATCTAAGGCAGTCAGACTCATTAATGATCTTCTCTTACTTCTAATTTGGATTCTCTCTCACTTTGCAGTAAAGTATCTTCCCTTTCTCTATTCTATCGCTACTACTTCCATCACAGCTCTGATGAGTTGGCGAGTTGCATCCCTCCCCCATTGCCGAGGCCGCATAACACTCACCAATTGTCCTCATCTCAAAGGTACTGTTTGGAGATTTGTAGCTCGCGGATTGATCGGTGCAGCGACTAGTTCTTCCCATCTACCTCCAGACTCTGGAACTCTCTTCCTCCTTCAGTCTCTCCTAATTCTTATAACCTTTCATCCTTCAAGAAGCAGATGTATCGGCATCTCAGGGCCTAGTCCTCCATATCGCTGGGTCTTCTGTACTTTGACTGTTTTTTTCTGTCTGTCCTTTTCCTTTGTGTGACAGTACCTCATTTTTGCCTTATCCTTAAACGTTTTCTTTTCCTTCGTCTTGGTATTTTC
Source organism: Halocaridina rubra (assembly GCA_037179515.1). Lineage (NCBI taxonomy): Eukaryota > Metazoa > Arthropoda > Malacostraca > Decapoda > Atyidae > Halocaridina > Halocaridina rubra. Next base: position 80,940 of record JAXCGZ010009521.1, read on the forward strand.
TCATGCCCGGGCCTTTATTGATGAGGGAAGTTTCTTTCTGTCCCGATGTCACACTGATAAAATATATATATATATATATATATATATATATATATATATATATATATATATATATATATATATATATATATATATATATATATATATATTCAACAGAAGTATCTCCCCCTCAGAGCACACAACTGAAAAATTCCCCCCAACTGAAGAATCTCCCAACCAGAGTGCCCGGCGTAACAATTTCCCGCAATTGAATTCAAAGACAACAAAATTATTCAGATTTGGTTAGGTTAGGTTGGTCTCGATAATGATTATAAGGTCTAATATGTTAGCTTATATATAAAATTCTGCCTTTGTAATGCCAACCAATATTGATCTCAATTTGAGTTAATCTGTAATTCTGTAACTTATTCAGATTTATAACCTAACCTAATCTGAATAAAGTTGTTGTCTTTGAGTTCAATTCCTTCCCATAACTCATTTGACAATCTGGTTTTTAATCGCGCAAAGGTACCTGACCCGACACGACACCGACCAAGGCCCCACGTGTGATCAACTGAAGAATCTCCCCCATGGGTCTGGGGGGAGATTCTTCGGTTGATCATATATATAAGAATATAAGAACATAAGAATAGAGGACACTGCAACATGCCTACTGGCACACACGAGGCAGCTCCATTTTTGAATTGTATTTTCAGCATGTCTAACCTATTCTATTCTACTCTACTTATTTATTCTATTTTTCTTTTTATGATTTTTCTAATAAGCACTAACCTATTCATACCCACCCTACCTCTGTCATATGTCTATCTAATCTACATTTGAAGGTGTCTAAGGTACTGGCATTTACTATCATACTAGGAAGCTTGTTCCATGCATCAGCTACTCTATTACCAAACCAATTTTTACCAATTTCCCTTCTGAACCTAAATTTATCAAGCTTAAATCCATTATTACGAGTTCTGGTTTGATCATGAATTTTTAAAACTTTATTAATATCTCCCTTGTTAATCCCTTTAAACCATTTATACACTTCAATCATATCCCCCCTAACTCTTCGCCTCTCTAGAGAATGTAGATTAAGTTTTTTTAATCTGTCCTCATATGGTAGATTTCTGATATTGTGTATCATCTTGGTCATTCTTCGCTGCACTCTCTCCAAGGATTCAATTTCCATTCTATAATAGGGTGACCAGAATTGCACAGCATAATCTAAATGGGGCCTAACTAATGCAAGATAGAGCTGCAAAATAACTTTTTCCGTCCTATTGCTGACGCTTCTTGAGATAAATCCTAAAATTCTGTTTGCTTTATTTCTGACTGCTGTGCATTGCTCTCTTGGCTTAAGACTACTACTCACAAGAACTCCCAAATCCCTTTCACACTGAGAACTCATGATTTCATGGTTATTTAGCTTATAACTAGTATTGTCTTTTATAGTACCCATTTTAACTACTTTACATTTTTTTTTCAACATTAAATTCCATTTGCCATTTGTCCGACCATTCAGATAATCTATTTAGATCTTCCTGTAAAGCATGAATGTCTTCTTTTCCATTTATAGTTCTACCTATTTTAGTGTCGTCTGCGAATTTACTTAGGTTACTACTGATATCCGAATCCAGATCATTTAGATATACGATGAATAATAGGGGACCCAGTACCGAGCCTTGTGGTACCCCGCTAGTATCCGAGCCCCACTCTGATTTCTCTCCATTTATGCAAACCCTCTGTTTTCTGTCTTTTAACCATTGTTTGATCCATCTGAGCACAGCTCCTCCTATACCATGAGCTTCCAGCTTTTTAACTAATCTTTTGTGAGGAACTCTATCAAAAGCTTTGCTAAAATATAGATATATTGTATCATATTCTTTGCCACAATCTACTGCCTCGTAAACTTCTGAATAAAAAGACAGTAAGTTTGTAAGGCACGAAAAACCCTTCAGAAACCCGTGTTGTGAAAGTTTTATCAGTCTGTGTAATTCTAGATGTGCCCTTATTTTATTTGCAATTATGGATTCTAGAATCTTACCCACTGTTGACGTTAAACTTACCGGCCTATAATTATTCTTTTTAACACGTTCTCCTTTTTTAAATATTGGTACCACATCTGCCAATTTCCACTCCATGGGTACCGATCCTAATTTTATTGAATTATTAAATAATGCAGTTAGAGGACAACTAAGCTCTTCCTTGCATTCCTTTAATATTCTAGCATATATTCCATCAGGTCCCGGAGATTTATGAGCCTTTAATTTATCTATTTCTTTTATTACCTCCTCTCTCGTAATATTTATTGAACTAAGTATATTATCGGGACTGTCTCTGTAAATGGATTCTACTTCCGGAATATTTTCCAAGTTTTCATTTGTAAATACAGATAAGAAATAATCATTTAAACATGTACACATCACTTTATCGTCATCTGTGATATGGCCATTGGCTACTTCAATTGGTCCGACTTTTTCCTTAAATTTTGTTTGATAATGTTGATAAAACCCTTTAGGATTTTCTTTAGCTTCTCCTGCTATTCTAACTTCGTATTTTCTTTTCGACTCTCTAACTATCTTTTTAACTTCCCTGTTTATCCGTATATATTGCTGCCTCACATGCTCTTCACCTCTTTTTAGTTTCCTGTATATTCCTCTTTTAATACCTATAAGATTCTTTATTCTATTGTTCATCCATTTAGGGTCATTTTTTCTTGATCTGCAATGTTTCATGGGAATATAGTCTCTCTGACTATTCTTAAGAGTCATGACAAAATTGTTATATTCCTCATCCAAATTTATATTATCTGAAGGACTGCTGTTCTTTCCTGTGAGAGAATTTAATGTATTGATCTTATCTTGTGATAATCCTTGGCATGTGGTACTCAAATTTCGGGGTAATCCGCTACCTGGGACCTGACCTGCTGGATTAACTACCCACATCTGTACCCCCAGAAATCCCTTCCCATACCTCATTAGATAATTTAGTTTTTAAGCCCTCAAAATCTCCTGCTCTAAAGTTTGGAACAATATTCTTATTTTCCTTTATAGTTTCCTTGAAAATTATGTTAAATCTAATGGAATCATGGTCACTGTTGCCCAATTTTTCACCAACTTCTAAATTTGTAACCATATTCTCTCTATTACTAAGAACTAAATCTAGTGTATTCACCCCCCGTGTTGCTTCATGTACATGCTGAGAAAGGAAATTGTCTTCTACTACTTCCAAAAACTCCTTAGAGCTACTATCACCTGTTATGGTTTCCCAGTTAATATGTCTAAAATTAAAATCGCCTACAATGCAAACTCTATTTGACCTGCTCACTTTAGAAATTTCATCGTATATAACTTGCGACTCTATATTATCTAGATCAGGTGGTCTGTAGACTACTCCTACAACTAGACTTTCTATATTATTTTTAATTTCAACCCATAAGGTTTCTGAATTTAGATTTGTCTTAATTCCAGACTTAATGCAGCTTCTGAGGCTATCTTTAATATACATAATTACCCCTCCCCCTCTTTTATCTGCACTACGATCAGCATTATAAAGTTTATATCCTGTAATTATGTACTCAGCTTTAAGGTGTTTGCTTTCTAAATTAATCCAACTTTCACTAATGCATATTATATCCGGTCTTTCACTACATAATATGGCTCTCAGTTCTTCTATCTTGTTACCTAAACTACGGCTATTTGTATAATATACTTTTAAACTTTCTCTAGCTTCACCCTTCTTGTGGCTATTCTTTTTGTTAATATTTGTTCTATGTAACAAATGGTTCTTATCCTTAGACTCCCAGTTATTTGGCCCACTATTTACTGAACCCTTACTGACTAATTTCTCTGCACAAGTATTAATCATTTCATTATTTGTGTCTAACAAAAACCCCCTACCTCTCTGTCTATCATACCAGCCAATACCGAGACACCTGAATTAGAAAGATGCACTCCATCCCTTGCATACATATGCTTACGACTAGTGAAGTGATCCCACCCGTCTATAAAACCTATATTATTCTCCCGACAGAAGACTTTCATCCTAGCATTTACTCCTATAGCTCGAGACCACCACTCTGAACTTTGGCTAAGCCTAGGGAGAATACCACACATCACAGGAACTGCACCCCTTTTCCTAATCTTATCCAGGGCTTGTCTATACAACCTAATCAGCTCTTCACTTCTACCATCCTGCACGTCGTTTCCCCCAGCTATCAAACAAACAACATCTTTTTTTCTCAATCCAGCTATTTATTGACTCACCCACCTTCTTCATACCTGCTCCAGGGAAAAAATATTTTCCTCTAACTCTATGCCTGAGTTTCCTGTCTACATATCTGCATAGTGAATCCCCTACAATTACCAAAGAACGAGACTTATCCGGAGGATGGGTTACTCCGAACTTGGGAGACTTACCTAGGCTCTTGACCTGAGAGCTTTTCCCACTTCCATTTTTACGATCGCTAGTACACCTATCTGACTCTATGGTTCCTGAAGAATTACTGCCGCCACTGTCACATTCATCTCTAAGTGAACTAAATGAATTAGCAACCTGTAGTCTAAAAGTATCATTTTTCTTAAGAACCATCTTCGTTGAACCCTTATTCACAACTTTCCAGTCGTCTTCATTATTCAATCGTCCCTTCCTGGTTAACACCTCTACTTTACCTCTCAGATCCCTGTTCTCCTCAGCTAAGGATCTGACCTCCTGCCTGACTGCGGCCAACTCATTTCTTAAATTAAAAATGAGTTTGCTTGCGTCAGACGAGGACAAATCCCCAGCACAGCCACAAACAGCACCAACAACGACACCACCACCAACACCACTACCACTAACACCACCAGCACAAAGAACACCACCACTCTCCATTGTACTAAGTATGGTCAAGATTAGAGCTACTGGAAGCACGTCCTCACTGGATGAACCCAGGAACTAAACTCAAATGAACCCAGGAGCTAAACTATATATATATATATATATATATATATATATATATATATATATATATATATATATATATATATATATATGTGTGTGTGTGTGTGTGTGTGTGTGTGTGTGTGTGTGTGTGTGTGTGTGTGTGTGTGTGTGTGTGTGTGTGTGTGTGTGCGCGTATGTTTATATCTATATGCGTATGTTTGCTTACCTGTATATTCACGCGTATATGGACATATATGTGCGTGTAGGTTATATATATATATATATATATATATATATATATATATATATATATATATATATATATATATATTTTTTTATTAATTTCACTATATTAATAAGGCCTTCAATTTTTTTCGGGTTTTTTCCTTCACAATTTAAGTCAATTACTGATTTTATATTCCTTCTGGGGTCATATATACTAACCCCGGCTGGTAATTATGATTTCTATCACTTAATCCGTTTAAATTTCTCTTGTGGGACAGGTCTTTGCTTTTCTTTTTCTCTCTCTTCTCTATATTCATATGTTCTTGTTTGCTGGCTGTATCTCCTGGCGTTGTACTTTGAGAGGTTGACCAGATAAGGTCACGAAATTAATAAGTACTTCATATATTTTTTTTACGATGTTCTCTTCAATGCCTCTTCTTACCATTTTAGACTGTATGGTAATAGTTCAGTGTCATATATATATATATATATATATATATATATATATATATATATATATATATATATATATATATATATATATAGATAGATAGATAGATAGATAGATAGATAGATAGATATGCGTGTGTGTGTGTGTGTACATAATTTATTCGCATCTAATACGTCTAAATATTTATTTTTCATCATGACATCAGGTAGGCCAGGAAGGTAAGGTCTGTCTCAAAACAGGTGACCGAAGTCCCTCCCTCTGGTGTGGTCTGAATACCAGTTTCTCTAGTTCATTAATGCTACAGCGGTATTATTTTCACTTTTCTGCAATATTCACTTTACTATTATTTTGTATTACTTACTTTCACTTAAGTGTGCGATGTTTATATCCAGTGTTGAGGGTTAGAAAGTGGATTATTTTTAATAAAACGAAGGGTAATCACACTGCGCACTTCACTGGTTGATTTTCTTCTCCTACTGCCATCCGGTCCCGACCAGTACATCGAAACCCAATCATTGGACGGTGACGGAGGCGTCTCAGGGAACAGGAGACCGACCCCAGCGGGGGCCCCCACTTTCCTGCATTTAACGACAAGACATACATACGAACGAACTTACTAACCACGGTAAGGGACAACCTTGAAATTCATTAAAAAAAAAATCCCAAAGGATATGTAAGGAAATTCTCTTTTATTTATGCAATCATTATATATTCTCTTCCATAAGCGTTCTTTATTCTGGATCAGTCCCATAATATGCACCTGATAGCATTAGGTGCCTTGTCGAGGATTGGGACCAAAGGCAGGTGCCTATTCTGGTACTGAGGTTGAACGCGGGGTACACCTACAGTTTAGCGGGCCATACCAATGTTCAAAACCTAACAATAGATGGCGATAGGCTCTGACTAGATAAAAACACAACAAAAATGGTGACAATAGGCATACGAAACCATTTTTTTTACTATCCTAACTAAAAATACTTCCCTAACCTCTTAGCCAGGGGGGGCTTCACCCCCCTGGGACCCCCATTTTACTATCCTAACTAAAAATACTTACCTAACCTCTTAGCCAGGGGGTCTTTGCTCCCCTGGGACCCCAAATCTTACTATCCTAACTAAAAATACTTACCTAAACTTCAGTCGAACTACTTACCTGAATGGAGGGATGAGGTCGTTGAGCGGCATGCCCCGCTAAACTGTAAACTACCCGAACGCAGGAATTTATAATACCTAAATATTTAAAACGTAGGTAGAGTTAGGTTAAGTTAATCGAACAATAAATGTTATACTTAGGTGCTTAATCTAGAATTGATCCCTTATTTGCTATTACATTCGATGGCCATGTTATTGTTCTGAAAAAGTGAATGTAACAGATTTTCCGTAAGACTGAGAAATGGTGAATCATGTCTGGCATCTACAATATAACACATACCGCAATTTCCATCGTGATACTGAAGATTTCACTTTGACCAGTTTCCGTTAATAAATGAAAATATTTATGTATACGTTCCACCTTCGGGTCAAAAAGGGAAGGTCTGGTCACCCTCAAGGGAGAACATCAGCGAAAAGAAAAAAATATGTATACGTTTGTTTGGCTAGATTTACTTGAAAGACTTGATGTGGAATGTTAATTACCTGTACCTGCATAGAGACATGAATAGAGGATGTGACCTGGAATGCTTCCTTGTACAAATTGACACGACAATATCACAACTATTTCCACTACTACCAAAGCAAGTAAATAGTAAGAGAAATATGTAAATATGATATAGTCATGGTTCTTTCGAGGAGAAAAGATATTCCAAGACCGAAATATATATATATATATATATATATATATATATATATATATATATATATATATATATATATATATATATATATATATATATATATATATATATATATATATATATATATATATATATATATATATATATATATATATATATATATATATATATATATATCAAATAAGCACATTACATATATACATATATATATATATATATATATATATATATATATATATATATATATATATATATATATATATATATATATATATATATATATATATATATATATATATAACTGAAATGGGAAATAAAAACCGACCATGTTTATTTTAAAATAATTTTATAAATGATGCTAGTTATTCAATCCAGATTTGTGTGGCAATATTTCATAGGTCTTATAGAGGTAATTGTGGAACAGTCATAGAAAAGGCATCTGGTGTAATATTTAGGTTCTTGACCTAGGACTGAGGTAAGGTTATGTTAGGTTAATCTAACTTTGCCTAACACTTATAAAAGAGATTTTTACTTACATGTGGCTACGGAGAGTGGAGGCTATTGGGATAAATGGCAACTGTCCAAGGTCTTTCTGAGAAGTCACTACCTAAGGTGAGGCGAAATCTTCTTAAGATGGTAGCTACCCAAAAATCACTTTGGGCAGAGCCCTATAGTCGTAAATCCCAGTCCTGATTGGTATATTGTGTGTGTATGTGTGTGTGTGTGTGTGTGTGTTTTAAAGTCTTCAAAATAAAGATCGAAAAAGGAAAAACAAGGGGGGGGAGACTTTATAGGTCACCACTGATTCAGCTCAAAGAATTTTTTTCTTTTTAGTGATTGTCACCGGGACGGTCAAATATCATACACACATTTGCATGCGTGTCTATCAATGTGCTTACCTAATTGTGTTTACGGGAAAGAGCCCAAAGCTCGTATCTTCCCGTCTCCTGATCTGTTCCATTTTATACTTAGTGATACTTATGTGCATGTGTGTATGTGTATGTGATTGTGATTACCTAATTGTGTTTACGGGAAAGAGCCCAAAGCTCGTATCTTCCCGTCTCCTGATCGGTTCCATTTTTAGACTTAGTGATACTTATCATACCTGTCCTTAAAACTATGGATTGAGATAGCATTAACTACCTCCTCGCTTAGCGAATTCCAATTATCAACTACTCTTACACTGAAAAAGTATTTCCTTACATCCTGCAAACAAGTTTTCTTCCGAAGCTTCAAACTATGACCTCTAGTTCTAGAGCATATGAGTGTATGCTTGTGTGTGTGTATATATATATATATATATATATATATATATATATATATATATATATATATATATATATATATATATATATATATATATATATAATATATATATATATATATATATATATATATATATATCCATATCCAAATAAGCACATTACATATGTGAAAACATGAATCTTTTTTTTTTACCCCGACCGGAACTTGAACCTAGAACATATAATTACTAAGTCAAGACGCTACCAACTACACCACAGGAGGTTAAAAGGAATCAGACCTTATAGCTTATATCTGTTATACTTAGGAATGAACGCATTCTATCTGAATGTCACTATGTTCATATTACAGATTCCCCAACCTCACTCGTGGCTCCATTTTCGCATTTAAGTCAACTCCCAATCTCATTCGGGCCCAACAATAACCAAAATTAGCACATTACGGTCTGAGGTTAGCAAGGGCATGCACTAATGGTAACGATTACATCTGCCAAAACAAGTCCTTTGCAAGAAGACAACCGTCCTAGCCCTTGGTAGAAAAGGGAATCCGTGATGTAAAACCGGAACAACAACAACAACATATGTTAAAACATGAATCTTTTTTTTTTTACCCCAACCGGGTCATGAACCTAGGACTTATAATTACTAACTCAAGGCGCTACCAACTACACCACAGAAGGTTAAAAGGAATCAGACCTTATAGTTTATATCTGCTATACTTAGGAGTGAACGCATTCTATTTGAATACAACTATGTTCATATTACAGATTCCCCAATCTCACTCGTGGCTTCATTTTCGCATTTAATTCAACTCCCAATTTAATTCTGGCCCAACAATAACCAAATAAGCACATTACATATGTGAAAACATGAATTTTTTTTACCCCGGCCTGGACTTGAACCTAGGACTTATAATTACTAAGTCAAGGCGCTACCAACTATGCCACAGAAGGTTAAAAGGAATCAGACCTTATAACTTATATCAGCTATACTTAGGAATGAACGCATTCTATTTGAATGCCACTATGTTCATATTACAGATTCCCCAACCTCACTCGTGGCTTCATTTTCGCATTTAATTCAACTCCCAATCTCATTTGGGTCCAACAATAACCAAAGAAGCACATTACATATGTGAATACATGAATCTTTTTTTTTTTACCCCGACCGGGACTTGAACCTAGGACTTATAATAACTAAGTCAAGGCGCTACCAACTACACCACAGAAGGTTAAAAGGAATCAGACCTAAAAGCTTATTTCTGCTATACTTTGGAATGAACGCATTCTATCCGAATGCCACTATATTCATATTATAGATTCCCCAACCTCACTCGTGGCTTCATTTTCGCAATTAATTCAACTCCCAATCACATTCGGGCCCAACAATAACCAAATAAGCTCATTACATATGTGAAAACATGAATTATTTTTTTTTTACCCCGACTGGGTCATGAACCTAAGACTTATAATTACTAAGTCAAGGCGCTACCCACTACACCACAGAAGGTTAAAAGGAATCAGACCTTATAGTATATATCTGCTATACTTAGGATTGAACGCATTCTATCTGAATACAACTATGTTCATATTACAGATTCCCCAATCTCACTCGTGGCTTCATTTTCGCATTTAATTCAACTCCCAATTTAATTCTGCCCCAACAATAACCAAATAAGCACATTATATATGTGAAAACATGAATCTTTTTTTTTTTTACCCCGGCCTGGACTTGAACCTAGGACTTATAATTACTAAGCCAAGGCGCTACCAGCTACGCCAGAGAAGGTTAAAAGGAATCAGACTTTATAGCTTATATTTGCTATACTTAGGAATGAACGCATTCTATCTGAATGCCACTATGTTCATATGACAGATTCCCCAACGTCACTCGTGGCTTCATTTTTGCATTTAAGTCAATTCCCAATCTCATTCGGGTCCAACAATAACCAAATAAGCACATTAGGTATGTGAAAACATGAATAATTTTTTTTTACCCCGACCGGGACTTGAACCTAGGACTTATAATTAATAAGTCAAGGCACCAACTGCACCACAGAAGGTGTTTTCACTTATGTAATGTGCTTATTTGGTTATTGTTGGGCCCGAATGAGATTGGAAGTTGAATTAAATGCGAAAATGAAGCCATGAGTTAGGTTGGGGAATCTGTAATATGAACATAGGGGCAGTCAGATAGAATGCGTTCATTCCTAAGTATAGCAGATATAAGCTATAAGTTCTAATTCCTTTTAACCTTCTGTGGTGTAGTTGATAGCGCCTTGCCTTAGTAATTATAAGTCCTAGGTTCAAGTCCCAGTCGGGGTTAAAAAAAATTATTCATGTTTTCACATATGTAATGTGCTTATTGGTTATTGTTGGGCCTGAATGAGATTGGGAGTTGAATAAAATGCGAAAATGAAGCCACTAGTGAGGTTGCGGAATCTGTAATATGAACAGAGTGGCATTCAGATAGGATGCATTCATTCCTAAGTATGGCAGATATAAGCTATAAGGTCTGATTCCTTTTAACCTTCTGTGGTGTAGTTGGTAATGCCTTGACTTAGTAATTTTAAGCCCTAGGTTCAAGTCCCAGGCGGGGTAAAAAAAAATTATTCATGTTTTCATATATGTAATGTGCTTATTTGGTTACTGTTGGACCCGAATGAGATTGGGAGTTGAATTAAATGCGAAAAGGAAACCACGAGTGAGGTTGGGAAATCTGTAATATGAACATAGTGGCATTCAAATAGAATGCGTTCATTCCTAAGTATAGCAGATATAAGCTATAAGGTCTAATTCCTTTTAACCTTCTGTGGTGTAGTTGGTAGCGTCTTGACTCAGTAATTATAAGTCCTAGGTTCAAGTCTCGGTCGGGGTAAAAAAAGAATGATTCATATATATATATATATATATATATATATATATA